>MBFL02000106.1:0-97116 GCA_001696595.2 Aspergillus hancockii | reverse complement strand
GGCTTGGGGTTGCTGGGGAATTGTGGATTTTTGTCATTAAGTGAGAGGGTATGTAGGACTTGAGGATTGACTCTCATGGTTTTGTATTGTCTCTTTTTCTTGATATGTGTTTGCCGGTATCGGACTAGGTTGTGAGTCAATGGGTTGTTTGGTTCGGCACACGCGAGATGTCGCGGATATCTACGGAGAGTACATGGTTGCTGGCGCATCGGGGAGTAATGAGGTGAAAGCTATGACATTATCGTCGTAGGGATTATTGTCTTCAGGTGGTTTCGGAGAAAAAAATTGTCTTTGTATAATCGGCCTGAGACTGTCAGGCTGGCGGTTTCACGGGCGAGGAAGTTAGCATCTACTCATTATCTGTTTCTCGCTTCCGTCAACTTCGCACTTACCTGAAACCACCCGTCAATTATATCCATCAGCGAGCGCTATACTCAGGCTAAGGAAAATCTTATAGCTGAGCTCGAAAAGTATAAGCACTTTCTTTGTTCAATGTAAATGCATTGGGTATGCAAGGAACGTCTTCCCAAGGACGATCAATTTGCTTTCTCAATCATCCTAATCATCTGCTGGAATACTACTGAAGATGCCACGTTTAGCATAGGAGTACCTTGTGTTACTTGCCAGAAAATCATTATGCTTCAGCATGAAACCTCAGGCATTTAATTTGAGGTATTTTGTCCCAATTTACTCAGGAAAATTGAGAACTGACATTGTCAGACGAATATTATCATTTAGGAGATCGTGAAAATTGTTACCGCGCGACAATAGACTCACTGCGATGCCAGTGATGCTCTCTTCAAGACATTCGCCTATTCGCTTCGCAACCGTACGTGAGCATACCTATATATACTCAGATGTGTTGCTCCGGCGGCCATCTTCTATTGTACATACCGACTACGGTCCTACGATGCTCTGTGGTGATATGGCGGAGTTATATCGCTGCACATGGATCTAGGAAGTAACTGAATAGGAGATAGCAGTCAGCCGTTCTGATCTACGATAAGATCATTGCACCGGGGACTCGGATGCACCTGATTTTTGCTACAGGGACATGCCCGAGTTAAAAGGACGAAGCTTTAAATTATCATGAGTGTCAGAGCCATCATACAGTTGCGATATAGCGCATTCGCGGGGTCAATTCCAATTAGGGGGCCACCATCGCATTGACAAATTCGAAAGGTATTGTGTCCGTTGTCACTATCCTCGCTCTTATTCTCCTCTGGTTGGAGTCTTTGTGCTGTTTCCGAGTCCTTTTCGCTACAGATAGGAAGTCGCCGCTGTCCTTGGCCTTTCAAATTAAGCCGAGCCTTATCCCTGAGACTGGTGTAACTAACAATTAATTAAAAAGTTGTGCACAGATATAATCTTCACCGAGGCTGACGAAACAGAATGAGAAAACGACTAGGCCTTTTGGCCGATGCAACGTTCTGATACATAGTGCTGAAGAAGTCGTCCGAGATCGTCATTATCCTAATTATTCTGTCCACTCTCTTTGCTTTACACCGAAGGCGCCCCGACGGATCATCTGGGCCGTTACTCCAGACCACGGGGGTGCCGCACTATTGGTGCAAACTCTCGTGGCTGGTATTTAGCGTCTAACGGAAGCAGGAGATAAGCGGGTCTCGACAGTGTTGCCCGATCCTTATTTGCTTTTTAGATCGGCTGGTTCATTCTATCTCCCCTCAAATCAGAGCGCTCTTATCATAACATGTGCTGCTATCAACAGTCAGTGGATCGAGGCGAAGCGAATCTCTGCTAGTCAAAACAACATGGATATTTTCTTGGTTTGCTGCAGGCTAATGGGGCTTCCACTAAATAAATAAAGTACAATGCCTGCCTCTGTCAATTGCAATTCCTCTGAATCTTTCAAGCCAGTGCTCTCCCATCGGCCTATACATCGCATCTTTCACAATGCTTTCCACACTGTCTATCCCCTCGATGGGCATGCTCGCTCTCGGTGCCATGCAATTGGCAGCGGGCGCCGTATTTGATTTTGAATCATGCCCAGCTGATACTCCCTTCAGCTGCCAAAATAGTACCGCCGTGGCCGACTCCTGTTGCTTCAATTCCCCCGGAGGTGCCCTCCTTCTGACCCAATTTTGGGATACGGATCCCCCGGCCGGACCTTCCGACTCCTGGACCCTCCATGGACTCTGGTATATCACCTCTCAGAACAATCCATACCATGCTATGGCTGACAATCACCAGGCCTGACAACTGCGATGGCACCTACGAGCAATACTGCGACAAGTCGCGCGAGTATTCGAACATTACTGCTATTCTTGAGGAACAAGGCCGAACAGAGCTTCTGTCCTACATGAATACATACTGGCCTAACTACGAGGGAGAAAATGAAGAATTCTGGGAGCACGAATGGAACAAGCACGGTAAGTTGTGTTACCAATGCAGCTGAGAGCGAGCGCCACTATAAGCTCAACTAATGGCTAATTCTGTTAAGGAACTTGTATCAACACGCTCGAACCCAGCTGTTACAAGGATTATTCCCCACAGAAGGAGGTAGGAGACTATCTGGAGAAAGCTGTTGACCTTTTCAAGGGTCTGGATTCCTACAAGGTATGCAGAAGGAAGTTGCTCTTATCTTGCTTGCTTTCTTTTCTTCGAACCCTTCCTTTTTAAAAAAGACAACACCTGACAGTCACAGGCTCTCGCCGATGCTGGCATCACCCCCGGATCCAAGACCTACACAAAGAAGGAGATCCTAGCAGCTCTTGCTAAGATCCATGACGGCCACGAGCCGTACATCAGCTGCGAGAGCGGCGCGCTGAACCAGATCTGGTACTTTTACAACGTCAAGGGCAATGTCATCAAAGGCGAGTATCAGGCTATTGACACCCGTAAGTTTCGCCTGTTATGTGTACTATCGAGAGAAAACTAATTTGATGCATCAAGTTACGACTCCTGGATGCTCTTCCTCAGGTATTAAGTACCTGTCCAAGTCGAAGAGTAACAATGCCACGGCGCCAGCCTGGAAGTTCCGGAGGGGCAAGGGTAGCCAGTCTGTCCGCTCAGATTAAGGGTTTTCTGTTGAAAGAGCTAGGGAGAAGTATGTAGGCGATGAAAATGTACGAATGTCCTGTCACGGTGCCATATGTCTACTTGATGCGTTGAATTGTGCGATGATGTATGTACTCTGAAGGCTTGAAGGCCTTGGAAAATTGCTTGATTGCTATTATCGAAAATCGTCCCAGCGTTGATCTCTTACCAGAGAGCTTATGCTGGACGCGTGACCCGAATGTGTAAACAATGAGAAGGGGGTTTTGATTAAGTACGCCGCATGTACATCTCATAAAACCCTGATAGTGGTTTATGTACAGTATTGTCATCGTGGCGTACGGAATCAGCTGTTCGTACTTGAAGCGTTAGAAACACCAGGGGTCGCATAAACATCCACTAATCTTGTTTCACACCGATGAGGACAAGTGGTGCCCGGGTCAAATCGGATATTTGCATCGATGTAGAGTAGCTGCATGACCCACACACAGCCGTGGCCTTGCCAAGTCCGAGTTGAGTACTACTCCCTAAAGGGTAGTAGAGGCACAGGGGAGGATTCCCTTGGAGCTAACAGTTAACGTCCCGACCGCCAATATGGGCAGGGGATCTGCTAAGTTCCGGTAATTCAATCGCAAGACTGCCGAATTGAAACTGCAGAAGACGGCATAGTTTCAATCAGCCAGTAGAATTGATTGATGCATATGAGCACCGAATATGATAAGTCAAAAGAGACTTTACGCGCAATAGGGAAACGGGACTCAACAAATCCTACATTCCCTTCAAGCGTGCGTTCCTCCTCTCTTCGTCTTGCTTGGCGCCCACACGGTCCAAGAAATCCATACGACCCAGAAAGCCTTCCTTGGCCTTGCTGTGGGTCCTGAGCTCGTCTTTGATACCAGCCTGGTCCACATATGAAGCCCAATCCAAACGCGATTTCTCGACAGTATTAATTTTGGGCCCACGAGCGTTTTCCTCCCCTGTTGTTTCTGCGACTGGTTGCTTCTCCCAGCTCTTCTTGATGGATCCAGTAGGGTTGGGATCAAAGCGCGAGATTTTGCGAAGAGGTCGGCGAATTCTGGCATGTGCAGCGTCCTCGGCATTCGTCGCAGTTACTGTTTCGATGTCTTTCTCGTTGGCCATATATAGCTTGGCCTCCGCCGAATCTTTGGGGACAACCTTCTCCTCCGTGATCCATTCGCCTGCGAATTTGTAGGTACGTTTGATCTTTACCATCTCTTCAGAAAATTGAGATGGTTGTCGTTTGTCCTCGACGGCCGGCATCTCGCTGTCACGCATCTCTGTGTCTTGTTTGTCTCCATCTACAGGGGGCTCGTCCTTCTTCTCGGTTTGCGAAGAAAGCCCAAGGTCTGGAGCATTCATCCTCGCCCACAGCGCGTCCACGTCGACAGTTGCTCCATCGATCTTTGCGAGAGGTTTCCGCTCCTCCTGGCTGTACAAGAGTTAAGTTAGCATTGGTCGTTTGTAGATGCAATAAGAAAAGAAGATGGACAAACACACATCTGCATCCTCATGGCTCGTGTCCGAACGAAGCCCCCAGGGCCACCCTCATCGTCGTCGTCAAAATCGACGTCATCCTCATCGTCATCATCTTTTCCTGATTTCTTCTCTTTCTGCTTCTTTTCTTTTCTCGCCTTCGCCTTTTTTATCGTCACTTCATCCCCGGAATCTAGTTCTTTGTCTTCCTGCTCTGCTTCCTCCTTCCCGATTTTGCGCTTTTTGCTTGCGGGCTCGGCAGACTCATCGTCGCTATCGGAAGAGATGTCGGCGTCGTCATGGGCCGCGTCGATATGGAAGTCTTCGTCATCCGCAGAGTCATACTGCTCGTCCTCAAGATCGAGGTCCTGTACTGTAGCTGGGTCGGTCGACATTTTGACTTGTCTAGAAGGCAATTGTGTTCCACGAAGTAGAATGAGTGGTAGAAAGAGAAAGAGGTGGACGCTGATGGTGAGGGTGTGTTGGATGATATTCTGCCAAAGCGGTGAGGGCCGACAATCGAGATTGCTCCGTTCAACCCATCCAGCCAATCAAAATCGAATCGCATTGGGTGCCGAGGATATCGATAAGGAGAATCGAAACATACACTCATTTACTTCACTCCACAACGTACGTTATTGGTATCGTTCAATTCTTCTCCTCGATGAGCCGATCAAAGTAAGTCTCTATGGCACAATATCACTCGGTCTGCCACCCAGATCACCTGGAACCCCTTGAACTAGAAATCTTAAACCGTCGAGATGCTTTTGGCCTCCCGCCTAAAGCTGCCCGTGATACTCTTGTGGACATCTTCTTCAAGTGGGTAGCGCCAATACTGCCGGTGGTGGATTACCACACCTTCATGAGGAAATATAACGACCCAGAAGACCCTCCGTCAATTCTATTACTTCAAGCGATGCTCATGGTTGCATCTCGGTGTTCTGTAACTCAACATAGCTCAAATGAGCATGCAGTTCCGCGCGCGTTCTATAAGAAAACCAAGGCTCTATACGATGCAGGCTATGAGCGCAATATTGTCACAGTTATCCAAGCCGCAGTCTTGTTAGGCGCTTACTGGGAAGGTCCCGATGGTAAGCCCTTCTGAGCGACTTGTTCACTTTCTATTTGTGTTGACGGGTGAAAGACCTTACGGAAAGTGGCATATTCTACTGGAGTCGGCTCGGTATTGCCTTAGCACAGGAGCTGGGACTCCACGAAAGGTAAGGTTGTGAGCCTATGGGCCTCGGAGTTGGACTCTAATGAACCTCATAGTGGAAAGTACGTCGGTCTTCACCCATCAGAACATGGTCTCCGTAAACGGATCTGGTGGACACTGTATACTCGAGACCGCTCCGTAGCTGCAGCGTTCGGACGGCCACTTCATATTAATCCCGATGATTGCACCGTAGAGCCACTGAAAGAAAGCGACTTCGCCGAATACGACCAAAAAACACAAACTGACTACCCAGCAAACGAATTCCAGGCTCGCTTCTTCATGGAATATATCAAGCTCTGCCAGCTTATGGATTTGGGCTTATGTTTGAAGCTTTCTTCAAGGTTGGCTCAGGATGCTCGAAGTGCTGGAGCTGCCCGGTGTGAACTGGGCTTAAACGAGTGGCTCGTGTCGTGTCCGCCTGAACTACACTGGAGACAATCGCGTCATACTTTCCTCTCAGCGATCTTGTTTTCTTCGTTCTAGTAGGCTTGAACTAGAGATCCCTTCGAGGCAGTGCGCTAATGACTATGGCAGCACGATTGTGTGCCAACTACATCTACTACAGGCACCCCACTCATCTAAAGACTCTCAGAGCTCAGCCTTCCATGCTGCGTCCACGACAATCTCGATCCTAGAAACACTTCTTTCACATGAGGAGCTCCAGTACTCACCATCATTCATGTAATATACTTTTCAATCTTGTCACACGCTGATATACAAAGCTAACCTAAGTAGAATATGTCACACCGTTGTCTCCTTCGTCACTCTAAAACATCAAATGGACGTATCTTTACCATCGCTTTTGCACGGTATTAGGATGAAGCTCGAAGCCAACCTAGAGCTCCTGGACGCGCTGTCCAAAACATGGCCAATCGCAAAGCTATTCTTAGAGTTCTTCCGAACAATGACAACTCCGGATCAATTCAACCGGCTATTGTCACACGCCGTCGCAAAATGTCAGGAGCGCATAGTTGGAGCTAAAAGCGATGACGCTAACATGCCCAAACGGCCAGCGCCCTACAAAAGACCAAAAATTCAGCAAGTGATTCTTCCGCAGAGTAGGGTTGTGTTTCAAATACTGGCGCGGGAAACCCAAAGGCGACAAATGGCCTTGCTTCGAACGCCAGAGCCACAAGAGGTCGAGCATACGCACCTTGGGTCTGTCTCTGGGTCTAGTCCGGTAAGTGTCGACCATGCATCTCCAGGCGAGCTTGAAGATACACTGGAGAGTTGTGAGCCTTCGGCAGTTTTGGCGAATCTCCGGGAGATCATACGGATTGGCAATTCGCAGAGGACAGACGAGAGTACCTGATGCTGGATGCTTGTATCTCGAGTGGCTTCAAGTTTTATAGGAGCTTACTGTTTGGAAACATCTTGGTCTTAGGATGCTTTGCTTTGTCTAGTGACATACTAGAAACTATCCGAAGCAGACATTTCATTCAATTTTGGTGGCTCTGGCTGTGACATAGTCAGGCATGAAAGTTCGCATGTCACATCTCAATGAGAGATAAAACCATGAACTGGGAAGCTCAGCAACCATGCTGAATTATAAAGGACGCGATAGTAAAAGTGGATATGTGCCTTGAGGGACTAGCAGTCTCAAAAAAAAAAAAAAAAAAAAAAAAAAGTGCAAGTGATGCACTATGGTTGCGGACTAAGTAGATCCATTAAGTCTGCTGGCAGTTGTGGAAAATATTCTCCGTGAGGTATCTCAAGTCTTCAACTATTTCAGCACGACGAACTTAAAGAGCCCTTATCTTAAACGAGATTCGCGGCGACATGGGACAATGGGAAGAGACAGCACTATGACCTGCGTTTATTTGTCCGGCGTATAGTCCAGTTTCTTTCAGATCTTGGTGTCAGTTTCTTCAGGATGTTTTCCTGTTTTCGGCATGATGCCTGATACCCCCAAATTCTTGCGTAATCTCCACGCGATGTCAATAGTCTTTACCTCGGGGCACTGGACACAGATGCAACCTAGTGAGTACTCGACAATGGAGAGCTCAAGCGACATAATCTGGTATAGAAAATATCTTTATTAAGACAGGATCTTGTTCATGTATGGTGTTCCACCGAGCAGATAATGTGGAGATTATTAATTTGTATACGGGCCGTGCCGAGCTCGGGTCGGCATTCACGACTCGGTCATGGGGTAAAAGACAAAACAATTAGATCCCACATTCCCGAGGATAAGAAGGTTTCATCCAGGGATTGGCATCTTTAGTCCATATTAGCGAACCTATATAAGCACGCAAAGCTCTGTCTCCGCGCCGCAGAGGTTTGTAAAGTTTCATTTCACAAGAAACATCCAGTTCCCAGCAATGACATCCAACAAGCCAGTTGCCTTAGTTGTCGGCGCGTCGCGAGGCTTAGGACGGCAAATCGCCATTGATCTAGCGAAAAGTGGCTATACCGGTATGTCGATAGCCTTCCAATACTATAGGCGGAGTTTGTGACTAATAAGGACTCCAGTCGTGGTGGCAGCGAAAACAACTTCCAACGCCTATGAAACGGTCCCATTTCCTCCAGACCCCAACTCTAATAAGTCCACCATCGCTACTGTGGAGCGCGAAATCAAAGAAGCCGGTGGCACAGCATTTTCAATTCAGGTTGATGTCCGTGATGTCTCCCAGGTTGAGAACATGGTGAAAGAGACCGTGCGTCTTGTGGGAAGACTAGACGTTCTTGTCTACAATTCTGGAGCGATCTGGTGGTCTTCTGTCGCGAATACGCCGACGAAGCGCTTCCAGCTGATGCAACGTGTTAACCCTGAGGGTTTGTATGCTAGTGTGCAGGCGGCCCTACCTGAGTTCGAGAAAAATGGATGGAAAGGACGTATCGTTGTCGTGTCACCTCCCATCTACTCGAGGTTCTTTCGGGGCAAGACTGCCTATGCAATGGGTTAGTCGCCCATGATCTCAAAATAGTTTTTTTTTTTCTTTCAGGGAGTATTGTGGCTAATTTTCATTAGGCAAGGTTGCAATGAGCGTTTTGACCAGAGGCCTTGCAATGGACTTTGTTAGAGAGGGTCACAAGGATATGGCCGTTACGAGCCTCTGGCCAGCTACAGTGCGTAATTCAACTATCCTGTCTTATGTCTTATCATGAACTACGGCTGACCTTTGCAGAGCACCGAGTCAGCCGCAACAGAGGTTACGACCTCGAAAGATCCTTCCCGCAAAGCGGATCTTAGAAAGCCGGTATGGTTCCTACTTGGTCAGCATCTACATTTCAACGTGTATCTAATCAGGTAGCGCAGACTGTCTTCTCCGATGCCGTCCTCGGCATTCTCAATACACCAGCGGAGACCGTGAACGGGATGCTAGCACTTGACGAAGATTTCTTGCGCCAGTATTGTGGGGTTTCAGATTTCTCGAAATACTCAGTTGTCCCAGGGTCAAACCCACGGCGTATCATGCCAAAGGAGCTGCCAGTGCTGGAAGTAGCAGAACAGGACGATGAAGGGATGAGGATGGATAGTACGAAGCTTCGGGCGAAGATGTAAATAACATAGGTCAATAGTTAGTTGATGGAACATCTATTCAGACAACCTACACTTTGCAATCTCTGTACAACGTCGCCACGGGAGTACCCCAAAGTCTTCCACCCAAACATGGTTAACATATATTCATTCATCTATACAAGATATTGCAACCCACAAGATCTGCACACAACACCCTAAACCAACGAACCCTAAATCCTAGCCTTCAACCTCAAATCCTCAAACGGCAGCCCCAAAAACTCCCACATAAAATGCCACCGATCACTCCCAAAGAAAGGCTCCCCCTTCCCCACCCCATTCACCACCCAAAACCACGGAACCCCAAACGCTCCCAACTCCTTCACGGCCTTCTCCGTTGTAGCCGCCAATTCCGCCTTAATCTCAGCTCTTCCTGCCGCCGCAATACTCTCCTCTACGTCTTTGCCGCCGAGCACCTTCCCAAGCGCCTGAGCCAAGTTCTCAGGCTTGGAAATGTCCAATTGGTCATTCCACATTGATTCAAAGCAGGCCTTGAAGGCTGCTTCGAAAGTTTGCTTAGGGTATTTCTTTTTGATGTACGTTAGGGATCTTTGGGGCTGTGTTTGGGCGGGGGTATGTTAGCTTGTTACGATTTTTGCTTTAATGTGCTCCTCCTTCTGGGGAGTAATGGGCTGAACTCGGTAGAAGGATGAGATGTAAAGGGGGTATACTTACTAGAAGCGACAAAATGGGAAACCAAGGCGGGATCTCGAAGCTGTGGCCGAAATATTTCTGGGCTCGTTGGCCGTCGTACTTTGAGTAGGCGGCTTTGGCGGGGAGCGTCCAGGGTGGTTTGTTTCCTTTTTTGAGGATATCTTTCTGTTAGTGGGTGCTTTTCTCTCTCCGCTTATTCTTTTTTCACCTTTCTTTTGGATCTATATATATTATGGGATGGGGGAAGAGGTGTACGTATACTAACCACTAGCTACATTGATTCCACCCAAGAAAACGGGGATGAACCTGGGGAATAATTGTTAGAGAGCCAGGATCGATGATGAGCGAGACAAGAGCTACGTACTCAATTTCAACGCCTAAGCTCTCCAGCGCTGCTGCATTCTTCTCCAGGTATGTAAAAGCGTAGAAGCTGTACGGCGACACTGGTCATTTTGATTTCTGTTAGCCAGTGATTCGGTGGTAGATTTTATGTTGGGACTCTATATTGGGGTCATAATTGACGTACCGCAGTCGATGTAGCATTCAATTTTCTTGCCCATTGCTGACTCGTCTTGTTTGATAGTTTGGAATGATATTGATGGGATTGAGGTGCTTCTTTATAGGTTAGGACTTTTCTCGGGGGTTGAGGTGTTGTTGATCGGCGGGGAGCCGAGGATGAATGTGCTTTTGGCCGACGGCGGGTCGGCTTTAATTTGTGCCTCCTGTATAGAGTACCACGATCCGACCACAGTGAGATCCGTATCCAAAATCAATACCCTACCTATTAAAGTCTAGATCCTTCACGAATGATAGCTCAATAGCTCCATCCTAAACAGCGCCCCATGCCAGATGCGCCCACTAGCTCTTCTAAAAGAAATCTCCCCAGCCTTGCCAATGCCCCACTTCTCACAATACCTACTACCCCCGTGTTCAAGCAACTAATTCTAGCCAAATCTCAGAACCAGACAACTCACCTGTTTAATTTCCCATCATTACCTGCCCAGCAGTCAACATACAGCGCATCCTTATTACTCACCCATCCATACCGCATAGCAGCATCTACCAGCGCTCCTCTCCGGCACCTTTACGAGGAGGCCCTGTCCGAAAGTCGGAAACAATCTCCATGAACAAAAGCTTCCTGCACTTATCTATCTCAATCCTGAGCTCTTCCCGTGCTGTGAGATAACTCGGCTGTGATTCGCGCACGATGGCGGCTCCAACACGCCCAGGCTGTTTTCCGCCTTGTCCACTTCTGTTGGCGCCGTCTGGGGGCCTGGATCTCGGCAGTGAAGATGTGCACGGCGGTCTCATTTTGCTCTGATTTATGTATTGACTCTACCGTGCCTTGCTCGAAGCCCTCCCTTTCAGAGGAGGGCTGTTCTCTCCACATTTCGCCGCCGCCGATGGACGCGAGGTAAGGTAGGGTGGGATCGAAAGGCTGCGATGATGAATTGGGCATCATCGGTAGCTAAGCTTGCGCGGCGGATGTGGAACTGGTTATGTCCGGCATGATATATGGCTTGTTGGGGTGTTTCTGCAGGCAGAGTGTGGAGTCTATAGCCTGGCTGCGAGAGGGGCATTACTAGGAAGGTTAACAAGCTCCGAAGAGCTCAGAGAAGGAGATATATTACAGGGATATTTGTGGAATTACGTATGTATCACCATAATCTTGGGTTCTTGGCGGGCTTGGTCCTTGCTATCAGGTCTCAAGGCTGATGAAGTGCTCGAACTTTAGATCGAATGCTGAAACACCTCTCTGCAGTCCTGACTATACAGACTTGAAAATCGCACATAGTAAACGATGGTTCGGTAAACCACTTCCATCGGTCTTAGGATGTGCCTAACCAGAGACGTATTTGAAATAGAAAAGAACACAAAGATAAGGAAAGAACAAGGCACTAGCGCCTGGGAGAATACCACCGTTCAACAGGCTTGATATCAGCATCCGGGACCAGCACCCAAGTTCCCATCAAACCTACGTACAACACGCAATATTACCATCAACAGAAACAAGTATTTCAAGTACCCGGATACTTAGGAGCAACATCCACCTTTACCAGCTGAGCAGCATCCAACACCCGTCTCTTCGCAACCGTCCGCTCAACCCAAACCCCAACCCCAGCCATAACGCCCATAAGAATCTCAGCCCCCATCACCAATCCCGTCAAAATGAAAGACGCCCGGGTAAGAGCACAGTCCCTTGCAAAATGAGCAGGCGGGGAGGTAGCCGTGTCATCCACCTTAGCCGTTAGCGGACCATGCACCGCCTTCCACTTGCACGTCCACGAATGGAGTGTCTCTACGTTCGAGAACCCGGCAGGAGGATTCGCGCCGGTCAGATAGATGGTAAACACGAATCCCACCAGCGCAGCGAGAAACCCGCAGACGGCGGTTGCTTTCGCGGCGAGATTCAGCCGTTTGATATGTGCGTGGGGCTGGGCGAGTTAGCACGATTCGATCGTGGCTCAGGGCTTTACTAAAGAGGGGGTAGGGGAGTTAGACTCACGGACGGGAGAAGAGCGATTATGATGTATGCCAAGTTCAAAAACGCGATCACGCAACCACAGGATAGCAATGCGATGGTTGGTCGCAGGTCGAGATTCAGGGGCCATAGGTATAGCCAGATTTTCTCGTATGCGGAGGTTCGGCGATAATGCTGGTAAGGGACTGATTCGCAGCTTATGATCGAGATGGCGATTGCGAAGAGGATAATGGAGAGGCCGAGTCGGACCCAGCGGAGGTATTGGACTCTTTTGAGATACTTTGATTCGTCCGCGTCTGAGGCGCAGGATGCGTGGTAGGAGCCCGAGGTGGTAGAGCCGAAATCCATATTAACCATGAGATGAAGAATGAAGAGAGTAGGAACGAATGTAGGCTCCGCAGGCTGTAGGAAGCGGATTGTATCCGGCAATCCCAGATTAATTAGGTGTTTGATACTTTCGGCGGACCTTTCCCGGATAGACAAGATGAATGCGCAGTGGGTTCTCTAGGTGGGGGACTATTAGAAGAGAGAACGTAATATCAGTAAGGAAAAACACCAAAGCTACTAAAGAGCGTAAAGATGGAAAAAAGGGTCAAGATAAGGGTTACAGACAGAGAAACCGAGACAGATGAAGAAACACGAACATTTAAAGCAAGTAGACGCACCATTCCTGCCCTGGATTCAATTAGGGACCCATAGGACGTCTGATCCCAGGAGCTGTGACGATCTAGGCATCAGTTAAGTTGCCCTAATATAGCCCACGCCAGTCATAGTGTCTCTATAGCCGCTCATGCCGAATTCATGTTGTGAAGGTTTCTTCACGAACATGTCTTAAAAAAGACAAGACATTGATAGGCCAATGCGCCAAGACCTCAACACCATCAGGGCGCTTAATGGGTGGTCGGCGTCCTCCTCGCGACGAATCGGCGGCCAAAGCTGAGTATGAACAGGAACTGGGTTTTGTGGCACCCTCTACTTCAGTATAAGACGCCGCGATACGCTGAAGAAAGTGCCACATGGTTTCACGGTGCATAATCTAGGCGGCTACGGCACAGACGTCGGCATTGAACTATAAGCTGACTTGATATAGTATTGAATGCCGAATATGTCGATCGCGATTGAAACCCCCATATTTTCCATCGCGAGGCAGAAGAAGGAACTGCGATATGTTTCCTCTATTATTCTATTTGGATTTCTGCTGGCTTGAATTCCCTCATCAATCTGCGACTCGCTGATACGATTCGGCAGGCATCTAGTTATCTGCCCTCCAAAGAAGAATAAAACAGCGCTTAGTATGATAAGGGCGGGGGGCACAGGACAGCAGAAGCCCTACAGTTATGTGTGAAGTTTTTCTTAAAAGGAATCTGGCTGGCGAACAGGGGAAAAGAGCAAAGAGCTTTTCATTCACAAGAAACTAAACCATACTCAACCACTTTCCTACAAACCCGCTATATTCTCGGGGAAATTTAGTGGAACCAAGTATACCTTTCTACCACCATGCTAGTGCCAAAGGAAAACAAGAAACCCACACAAAGCCACCGTTTTATTCTCGAAAGAAGTTCATTGGAGGTCCGTTCCACTTGTGGCGCCCACGGATAGCCCAATCCACACAAGAAAAGACCATGACAAAGCCAAGGACAGGCCCAGCGTAGTTCATACTTTCAGCCATAACTGGTACTTCGGGGGGAGGTAGGGTAAAAAGACAACCAAATAAGTTACAAATAGAATCGCAACTAAGTTAATTGGAAGACCCCATTTGCCAAGCGGTAAAGGACCTTTTGGGACGTCTCCTGTGAACCGCTGGAGGACAAGGAAGGTTAAAGGAATAAGGTATGAGATGTATAATCCGACAGTTACTCAAGGACAGTATCACATTGAAGGCGGCGGTGGAACCAATCTGGATAAAGGAAAGAGTAACTACACATGGCCTCAAGGAAAAGGGCCCGAATTGGGATCTTGAGGCACGGGTCAACCTTGACGAAGTCAGCAAAGGGTAGGCCGTTATCTCGAGCAAAGGCCCGGATTAATCGAGTGACGGAAGCAAGGCTGTTGAAGAGCGCAACCCAGCCAGGGAGGATACCCAGGTCCATGAGCAACGTACGTCGCAGCGAAGTTAGAGCCCGGTGGCTTGGTAGGCGATCTAGATGACAAGATAACCAGTCACGGTGGCGAGTGCTTCTTCGTAGTTGCCCATGAAATAGAGGACAGTAAGAGCGTAACCGAAGGCCATGATTGCATTGATCAGTCGACGCAGATCATGGACCTTGGTATGGCCACTTTGAGGCTCTTCACTTCCTCTACCATGTGGATGACACCATCGACATCTGCACAGAATGATAAGAAATTACCTCATAAACTTTGCGAAAGGACTGTCATACCGCTGAAAGGCACGACAACACCCAGAAGCCCAACAGAAAATACTACGCCAGGGTCTTTCCAGCCACCGAGCCCACTAAACAAAGGTATCCCAGACAAAAGCATCAGGAATATAGCAATCGTCACAGGCAGGAATACGCAATGCATAATACAGGACCAGCAGCGACTTCAACCAGAGGAAGAAGATGGCGAGCAAAGATATTAATAATAATTGGAATGAGAATGACCGCCCACATGAGAAGCGTGCCGTGCGTTCTCTGTTGGCCATATTCCGAATGATTTAGAACAACCAATCCTAAAATTTAGTTGCCAATAACTAAAGGAGCAATACAGACGAGCGCAGCCCATGAGAAAACCAATATGGAGCGTCTTAGTCTGATGTCTGAATGAGTCTCTAGGAGAAGAGAACCTCAAGCATCCTGTCACCCATCCTATGTAGTAACAAATCAGCACATTAGTCAACAGGATATGACCACTTAAACAGAATTTGCTCACCTTGGAAGAAACTGAAAAATCGGCGATAGCCTGGAGCAAGGATGTAAGTCCAGTGGTACTGCGCGCCAGCTGTGGGGTGTCTATTCAGATAGCGTTAGGCACAATGCGCCTTTGTATAAAAGGAAAGATCCAGTAACACCTACACGGTTGCTAGTTCAGCTAAGGAACTCGCAATCGCTAAGTTGCCTGTCGTGCTAAGAATCATTCCATAGATGATGGCTGCAGGACCCCCATTGAAAAGGCCGGTTTGAAACTCTGTATCGGTTGTCTCCATGATGCGACTAAAGTTGCTGAGGATGCCAGGGAAGAGAACAAACTTAGATATCTCCAATAATGAAAAGTATCAGCATGAAGGAGAAAAAAGGTTTGGAAAGAGGTTTCTGCACCATGCCTCCAACTTCTGCCCACGATACTCGACGCCGCCATCAGTATGCTCTCGCTGATTATACGGCACTGTCAGTCTTCATTTCAACGTTGTCGTTGTACATGATTTCTATCCTTCTCAGATTCTGTATGCAAGGTAAATATAGGATGAGGCTCAGGATAACGACATACAGAGAAGTGTCCTTTTGGAAGTGCGAGAGGTCGTAAGGTACGGCCGAGACCGAGAGATCTAAAAATTACTCATCGTCAAGACATGATCGTCGAAAGAAATAAATCAATCCAGGTTCCCATGTGCCTTGGCTACAAATCCTTGAGCGAATCCATGTCATCCTCGAGAAAACCGTAACGTTGTTGTACCGAGAAATATAGGAGTCGTAACTCAATAAGAGACCGGCGTGCGAAGGACTGATACATGCATGGACCCGAATTAACATCGACCATTATGATCGAGAGATTCACCCGCAGTGGAGAGGCTTAACAGCGCGGGACACTCTTAGTACGTTTGCTAAGAAGTCGGGTCCATGATCCTGGTCTCTTAACACCTCAAGGATCAACAATTAGTTTAGCCTACCAGGTCACTGCCAAGCCCAGCGACTACTACGCTGGGTGTCTCAGGACAACGATACCCCGGTCTCTCTGCAGTACTTGACTGGTAAAATTGCGCATGGGCTTGTTTTAAGAGTTTTCCTGGTGTGCGCGCGCAGGCATTCCGTCGGAGAACAAGCCTGCAGTCATTAGAGCTAGGCCCTTAGAACCGAATGTGATTCGTGATGGTCATCAATGCGACTCGAAACCAGCAGATCATACAGTAGAAGCAGGGATATCGATTCAAGTTCCCAAGAAAGCATACAAAGACAAGGTTTCACCTTTTATGATCATGCGTGAGGCTATTCTCTCCTCCTCTTCCCTTCCTCTCCTGCAGACCCGTTCCGACTATGGTGCCTTCTCAAGGTTACAATGCCCAATACAAAAGCCCCTCTCCATGTTCTTTCAGATGATAATCATGGACCACTAATTACTCTTGTCTCTGTGCCCTTTCTGATTACTGCGTTCGTCTTCGTCGCAGCACAATGGGGGTCGGTGATATACTTCAAGCAGCGACGGCCGACGGTCAATACCCCTATCTGGATGGCTCTAGTAGGTGCCCTACCGATTGGCATACACCTAAAGTTAATAACATGTAACCTTTTCCGAAGATACTTTGCATTATCCAGGTGGTTCTTATGCAGAAAGCCATTGAGCACGGAGTTGGACGACATGTACACACTCTCACGACGGCTGCCCTCCATTTATCTGGCAAAGTAAGCATCAGCCCTAAATCACTTTTAGAGCGACATTTCACGAGCCTTACATCTCTAGTATAATTATGCCGCTCAACTTCTCCAAGTCATCATTTTATCACTGTCAAAGCTGTCGACCACCATCCTACTTTGGAACCTGACCTTCAACAAGGCAATCCGTCTAGCCTGTATCATCACCGTCGGGCTCACAACATGCTGGACAATATTTGCCTGTTTCGGGATTGCATTCCTATGCAAGCTGCCCACGCCTTGGCTCTATACCCCCGACAAATGCGCCGGAACAATCCTATACCCAATCTCCATACTCCACATCCTCATCGAGCTAGCCATCATCGTAATCCCCTTCTTCATGATGCGCAACGTCCAGCTACCATCGGGCAAAAGAATAAAAATACTCTGTTCCTTCTTAGCACGACTACTGTATGCCTTCTCCCCTCGATCCTACCAACAGACCAAAACTAACAGACCAAAAAAGCGTTGTCGGCCTCGCAATCGCTCAACTAGCCGTCCTCTCCCCATTCCTCAACTCAACAGATCCAACATGTCCGCACTCTACCCCCTCCCCTCATCACACCGTCATGTCTAACGCAAAATAAAAACAGGGACAATAGTCAAGCCCACAATCTGCGGCCAGGCTATGATGTGCGTTACCGTCACCATCGCCTGTCTACCAATCCTCTACCACATTTTCGCAGGCTTCCACTCTGGCTTATCCACGACCCGACCGCCCGATGAAGTGGAGCTCATGCGAAACACGTATAAAAGCCAGTCCGGGAGGAAGACCAGGGACAATGAGAAAGGAAAGAAGCGGGATATCTACACCGATACGTCTCGGTTTAGTAATATGGCTTCATCGGTGATTATTGATATCAGTTCTGCGGGCGGGAATGGGGATATAGTTGGGAGATCAAGTACTAGTGAGAGTACGGAGAGTATGAGACATTTAACGCGGGCTTCGACGAGGGAGGGGGTGCTCAAGACTGTGGATATTACGGTTGAGGTGCAGGAGGAGCCAAGGAGATGAAGTTTCTTCTTTTTCCTAGGTTGGTTGTACTTTTGTGGATTATGCAGTAGCTTGGTAGGTAATGTATTCTTTGTATCTCTATGGTGATTAGGGTGGCTGGAGGCCATTATACTATATTGTACTCGTAAGGTATGGGGGAAGGGGGAATGAGTCAATGTAAAGAACGCTTGGCGATGCAAACATAACTTGTCGGGGGAGGGGTTTCATTCGAGAACCACAAGATTCAGAGAAAGACTGTTTGCCGGAAAAATCTTCGAAATATTCTTTCAGAGCCGGTCCATAAAAGAACGGGTGGAGTAGCAGTGAGATAATACTCGGGGGTCGCCTCCGAGGGCCATAGCTCCAACTCTACGTCGGTTGTTAGCTGCTAGCGATTAGCGAATCGATAAAATTACTGTTCTGATTCTTTTCGACTACGATCGTATCGCCAGACCGCCAGTAGAGGCACCATTAAGAAGATCGCCCCGCCGGTCATTATTGCTCCGCTGAACGCCTGCAACCCGAGGAACCCATTGCCGCCGCCGTGGCCCTCAATAACACCAGCAATAGGTGCTCCAATCAACACTCCAAGGCTCGTTGCAAACCACTGCATGCCCATACGCGTACCGATCATACCCGGAGACGGTGAGACAACTGGATGCGCGATGACCAGGGGGTTGGCCGATATCAACACACCGGAGAAGATGCCAAACAGGACACAAAATACAATGAACGATGGCAGTGTACTAATGCCAATCCAGCCAAAGATCAAGGCCGCCGATGCAGAGACACTGATAATCAGGATCAAGCCGGAACCTAGCCATCGGGTTAAATATGCTGAGCCCAGACGGCCCACGGCGGAGCCGGCATTTAACATAGACAGGAGGTAGAAGCTCATATCTTTTGAGGTATGGAGGACCTGCGTAGCGAAAGGGGGTACGTAGAACAGTGGTACAAAATAAGCCAGGAACATTAAGAAGTTAGCAACTGCGTAGGCACTGAAGCTCCACTCCTTGAACGCATCCCAATGAATTAATCGACGTGGAGACCCGCGTTTCAGTTTGGTAGTCGCCATCAGTAGAGGAACCGCAATACACGAACAGCCCAATTGGATGAATCCCATGACTCGCGCTGTCCAGGGGAAGCCAATCTGAGGTTGTAATCGTATGAATATTATAGGGAATAAAACACCACCTGATCGTGGTTAGCTATGGACATCCCAGCAAGCGATGGGGTACACTGTACCGATACTTGCACCACAGGTCACCATACCGACAGCAATGCCCCTGCGAGTTGTGAAACTAGTGGACACCAGGGACAAGGCAGGCACATAGATAAGCCCACTGCCGATTCCACAGCAGAAGCCTTGGGACAGAAGGACCTGGTAATATTTGTGGGACAGGCTCAGCATCATAAGGCCAACCATAGTCAAGAAACAGCCCCCAGTCATCAAATGAATTAGATACCCCCGGTCAAACAGAGGACCAGCAATAACGCCCGAGGAAATTAAAAAAAATGCGTTGACAGTGCCAATCCATGATAGCTGCAACGCTGAGCTATCGCTCAACAGATTCGTCTGGTAATAGTGCTGGAAGGCGCCGTATGCTGTTGAAAACCCCCAGGTGGTAATAAACAGGAGAAAGCCAGCAAACACGCCCACCCAGGCTGCAAAGCCACCATTTGGGGGAGGGGTTGACGGCGAAGTTGTTGGAGGTGATGTAGTAGTCTCTTTTGGTGTTACGGCATGGTCGTCGGTGGAAGCCATGGTCGCGTATCTTCACGAACGCACTTATAGAAGCAGAGAGGTAGGTCTTCCAAAGGTTAGAGAAAGTCCATAAATGGGAGTGGCGGAGATATCGGTATTATGTAGGGAGATGTTGAAGCCATGTTGACGTCGTAAGACCAACGTGTTCACAAATAATGACAGCAACAGTAACACCCAGGGTGAGGACGAGGAATGGTACATCCAGTTAGAAGCTATCAAAGAGCCATCGGGGATCTACACACGCGTCTAGAAGCCTCGGTATGTAGCTGAGCAGAATTTGTCAGCTCCTTTGTTGATGTCCACAGTTGGCCGCGATACCCATCATACCCATCATATCCGCTATTTCCGAATGGACCACGACGCCGGGCGGAAGTTTTATCCTATAGGGGATCAAAATCCAGGAAAGGCTTACGTTTGAACCCGGGAAATAAAAGAGGTTAATATAAGGACTAATTGGGCGACTAACAACGGTGCAGTGAAAGGGGTCCAGTGATACCATAGCTCCTAGCCAATCGCGGTGCCTGGGCTATAATAAGATCCAATATGCAACAACTCACCTCCGATAAGACCGGCTAAAAAGAGACGTCTCCTCGTTTCTAACCCAATATTCTGCCTCGGCTCTTCATTCAACACGATGCAGTTCCTGGCCCAGTGACGGCCACATAAAGCCTTCGCGTCTATCCCTCCAGGGATCTACCCACCCATTGAGTTTCTGGTCCCTTTCTTTTTGTTCTCCATGGCTCCCGCTTACAGAATCGCCGTTATTCAGCTCTATGTCAGGGTGAGCTTCGTATTCTCCTGCTGTGTTCCCTCTCAGGGGCTCGGTTGGTGGATCTGCTGGCCGAAGGATGCACAGCTAACATATATCAGCCTTTTCGCCTTGCAGACAACTTTGCGAGGGCTGCCAGCTTTATTCGTGACGCCGCCGCTCAAGGGTGTAACTTGGCCGTGCTACCAGAATTCCATCTGACGAATTGGATCCCCGAAGACTCGAAGTTCGCCGCCTTGTGCGCCGATTGGGAGACCTACCTCCAACGATATCAGGCTCTGGCCAAAGAATGTAACATTTGCATTGTCCCCGGGTCAATCGTCCAGACCATTTCAAACCACAATGTACAGCCAAATAAGCCCAAACTAGAGAACGTAACGTATTTCATATCCAATACTGGGGAAATTCTCGGCTCCTATACAAAGAAGAATTTGTGGGGTCCGACAGAGCGTAAGCATCTGAGGTCATCCGCCAAAATCCCCCATCAAGTCATCCAGACCCCATTGGGTCCGGTGGGACTGCTCGTCTGCTGGGATCTAGCCTTCCCGGAAGCCTGGCGAGAGCTCGTGTACCAGGGAGCGAAGATCATCATCGTGCCGACACTGTGGACGCGCAGAGGAGCATCTGATGCTGGTCATCGGTGGAACCCTTCTGCCGAATCCCTGTTTCTCGACAGTATCCTCACGGCGCGAACATTTGAGAATACATGTGCGGTGGTGTTTGCCAATGCAGGAGGGCCACCCGGGCGGAACTACTGTGGGCTATCGCAGATTACCATCCCGTATGCGGGCCCGCTGGTACGTCTAGGGACGTCGAGCGAGGGAATGGCAGTAGCGGACCTGGACATGGCAGTTTTGGAGGATGCCGAGACCAACTACTCGATTCGAGCAGACCTGGGCCAGGCGGATTGGCATTACAACTATGCTCGCCGAACACAAGAGCAGTCGAACTGCAAACTGTAGCTCAGGGTGAATATGAGATCAGCATCCGGAGAGTTATATAAAGAGGTCAAATGAGCAAAATGAGTAAATTAAAGGAAATCATGTTCCTCCGTATCCATATACTCGTAGTTGTTGGATTATGTACTCCGACGGCGGGCTTGTCCTAGCTATACCCTATTGGTCCATCCCGTGACACCACTCATGTCCCCCGCCCCATCCAATCAAAACGGAGACTGCCCCGCGATAAAAAATCATGGCGGGGAAAACGAACATTAATTGTGGGTGGGATTTGTGCTATTAATTCAATCTACACCCATTGAAGTTTGGTACGCAATTCCACTTTCTTTCTTTTGGCCCTCTCTGACCGGGCACACCGTGTTCGTACCTAGTACAACGATCAATCACCTTTCATCATGACTTTGTCAAAGTTACAGGGGGTGAAGCTCCCCGCGTCGGCCGACTTCCATGGTGCGTTCACCTCAGGTGCTCTACAATTGCGAAGCAGTGATTGATCGGGGGTAGTGTGCAGTTCACCTTCGTGATGGTGACATGATGGAACTTGTTACGCCTACTATCAGACAAGGTGGTGTGAACACGGTTTTCGTCATGGTAAGGAGTTGATTAATTCCAATGAAGCTTGGTTTTAAATCACTGGTACTCATTGGATTTAAATAACTATTTAGCCAAACCTTGTACCGCCAGTGACTACCGTCGACCGCGCGCTCGACTACAAGAAGCGTCTGCAGGCCATTGAGCCGCATGTGAACTACCTCATGTCGCTGTACCTCCACGAGACCGTGACCCCGGAAACGATCATTGACGCCAAGAAGCGAGGTATCACCGGTGTCAAAAGCTATCCAGCAGGTGTTACTACCAACTCTTCATCTGGTGTGGTGGATTACACTCAGTTCTATCCTGTTTTTGAGGAGATGGAGCGTCAGGATATGATTCTGAACCTTCACGGAGAAGTCCCTTCGACCGGCGATGTAACCGTCCTATCGGCCGAGGAACGTTTCCTTCCCACTCTGTTGCAATTGCACGAGCGTTTCCCGAAGCTTCGTATTATCTTGGAACACTGCACTACAGCTGCTGCTGTTGAAACCGTTAAGAAATGTGGCCCCACGGTCGCAGCAACGTTTGTCTCCCGGTTACACATTGCACCTTTGGCAATGGGTCTTGTGCTGACAGTCGGGGATGATTAGCATTACCGCACATCATCTTTCTATTATCGTCGATAGCTGGGCTGGAGACCCGTTCTGTTTCTGCAAGCCTGTCGCTAAAACGCCTGCGGATCGTGATGCTCTCTTGCGGACGGCGGCATCCGGCAACCCTAAGTTCTTCTTCGGCTCCGATAGTGCCCCTCACCCTGCGGCATCCAAGAGGGGAGGAGAAAAAATCGCAGCTGGTGTCTTCACTCAGCCATATACTACCCAGATTGTGCTCGACTCCTTCGAGCAAGCTTGCGAGCGCGGCGTCCTTAAGGAGGAGGACATCACTCCCGAGAATGTCGAAGGCTTCATGAGTAAATTCGGCCGTGCATTTTACGGCATTGGGGAGGAACAGAAGGAGTTCATTACCATCGAGAAGAAAGATGAAAAGATCGTAAACATCCTGCAGTCAGACAAAGTGGACGTGGTCCCATTTAGACGGGGCCAGCAGACTTGGAGCGTGTCTTGGTCGTCATAATCCCAACTTCACCCCAATGCCAACAATAGATTGCTTCCGAGATAGTGAATGACGAATGATCGTACCGTTCATCTTCCATCCATTGCCATTTCTTATTCTGACATCTTGTCGCCTTGCTTAAGCATCCCAGTGACTGCCTCAAGCGCCTGTGCTTCGGAGATATCGATCTTTCGTCCGGCGACGACGGGGTTCCCGTCACCGCCCACCCCAAGCTGACCTGTTCGTTCCAAATGCAGTCGAATCCGGCTTTCAATGTATTCCTTTCTCTCATCACGTTTAACATTCGCCTCCGTCATATCGGCCGATTTCGATAGAGTAGCCAGCTTTGGTCGAAGCTGCTTTAGCAACGCTTGCAGCGCAGGAAGTTGAGATAATATAAAAGTCGTATTCGTCGTTAGCGGAGTGTGTTGGGTGTTTGTTCCGGTGACAGCGCCAACCCGTAGTTGTTTGGCAGCTAGACTATCCGTTAAGAACGACAAATCCAGATCGCTATTTCCAGCCAGCGTCGGCGCTTCAGTATCGCCCTCCTGTTTCGCACTTGTCGCGCTATCGGGCTTTTTTGCGGTGGATAGAATAGACCGTAACTGAGAAATAATCATGTCGTTCCGAGCGCTCTCCTGCTTCAATGCCCGGTTTAACTTCTTGGTCTCTTGTAGCTTTTTGCGCAAAGCAAGAACTGTCTCCGGGGTAGGCGCGTCAGGAGAAGAGTTTAGTTCGAGCCCCTGCGAGTCAAAACGTCAATTGAAAAGCGGAATTGTTGTGTTCGCCCAACCTCATAGCATACCTCATAATGCTTCAGTCTGATCCACCCGAGCAAGTCATCGTCCACGCGAAACGAGTTTCGCAAGACAATGATCTCAAATTTATCGAAGGCCTTGTCGACGGTTGTCTCAAGGAGGGTTTCAAGTTGATGCAACCCATTCTCAATCTCCAACGTCGCCTCGGGGTAAACAACGTTTCCGTCTTCGTCGGTATCCGGTATTGTTGAACCGTTGCTGGCGTGCGAAAAGCCCAGCCGTTCTGGAGGGGTAGACAGTAGACCGGCTTCGAGACTAGAGATCGCTTGGTATACTAAATTGTTGATCGAGTTGATAACGTCATCCACAAGGGACTGCGAATTGTTAGCTATAGCTGCACAGTTACCTGGTGAGAAGGGGACATCTCAGGGGCAGGAGGCGCAAGTCTGAAACCAGATCTCAGCAAGATACTAACCAGCGGCGTGTAGCTAAAGTGCTCTGCGAGCAGAGATGTTGTCGCATCATTCATCTTGATATAATCTTGTTGGAAAATTCATGCATCATCCACTTTAAAGGAAGTTTAGATGCGGGGAATGTTATTCGTGAGAGACGCGTTAAGCGGGAGACAAAATGCTTATAAGGTCCTCGTCCACTAACTACGCGAAACGACTGCCAAGACCGCAACATACCTTCCATGATCTATTGTCCATACCATTCACCACTTATGAAAAACTAGAGATGGATTGAATAACATATACCACCGTCTTCAAGAACAGTTTGAACATGGAAAGGAAAAGCCTAGTTGATGCGAAGATGAATGAATAGCAGGGACACCGGTTCACTATAGACCAAATCATCCTATCGAACCATACTGAATTGAACCCTCCATTACAACAAGCAATGAGATTGACTTTATTTTGACGTTTGTGTTCCTGCTGCTCGCTTTCTGCTGTTCAATGTCTTCTACCTATTTGACATTGTGTCTCACCCTATGACTATCATCAAGACAGATTGGATTTAGCGGTGGATATTGCATTTTCAAGCCCACTCGAGTCATTCAAACAGTCACAGCCCTTGCCGCGCCACTCTTTTTGACTCATCCCTACAAATACGGTGGAACTCCAAGGCTGCAGTCCCCTAGGAGGTCCAGAATTTTTTGCAACAATGGACATGCTCACTGGCTTGGCTAACTCCCCGGGCAAACTAATTTCCCCAAACAGTGTCATGATTTGTTTGAGTCCTGAGGTGACTGTTGCCGATCTCGTGTCTTATTCCTGGACGAATCATCGTTCAGTTGGGCTGACACCTATAGGCCACGGCAACGCTACTTAGCAATATTAAGATGAATGATGAACAATAGTAGAAGTCATGTTTCACTCAAGCTGTAAAGCTTAGGCTTCTTTGAGTATTAATGAGTTGTTTTGATCATTCTTTCACAATTCAATATATTCATCATATACTAAATTGTGTTATTCCGTTTGAATCATGGCGCAGGCTCCATCCGCAAAAGCTGAGAATCAGACTCCCAGCGACAGCACAGCAGCTGATAGCCCTCGACAGAAAGACGAGGGGAATCTGACACAATCATTGGAAAAAGAAGCCAATCTCGCAGACAGTCCCGCGAATACATCAGATGAAGATCGCACACCTACTTTCTCAACACCGAGACAACCAGAGTCAGGTGAAAACAGGCTTCGACCGGCAGCAGGTATCTGAGTCTCATACGAGTACCGATGGATGTATAGCTCTTATGCTGATGATCAATACCAGATATCCTGAATCGGATCATATGGGACCCTAGCTTCGATAGTTCTGATTATATCATTTGCTATGAAGACCGGTTCGAGGGACGACTGGAGGCCGGTCTTAGTTCGTGGAAGAAAGATTTAACGGATGAGGAATTCATCCCTCAACATCGGATTCTTTCGATCAGGCGCAGATCGGACGGGGAGGTCGTTTGGGACAGGAGAAGGAGGACTGACAAGATATTCTCTAGTGGGAATTCCGCATTTAATTACCTGGGGTTCTTGGCCTAGTTCAGTGTATTTATCAGGTTTTCTAGAGTGTCTGCTACTATAGTCGCAACTATATCAGTATGATCCACTTTCATCGACCAGTCGTGCTAGGTTAGGGGTGCACCTACTGCTGGCCCAGAAACTAGACAAGGAAAGGTGAGCGCAGATGTCTACTAGGTACTCAGAGTCTTTGTAGTACTTATAGCATGGCTGATCTGGTACGATCCATTCATATGCATGATATTTGTATATCATGAAGCTTATATGTCAGCTGTTAAGTGGTACATGAGAAGACATCGGGAATGCTCTTAAACGCAAAGCACAGGGTAGGGTTTCCGGTTACACAAGTAGGCACAACGTAATTTCCTCTTCCGATCCTTTTTACAAGACACATGGAATATGACCCTTCAAACTCTAGAGTTAGCATCTGAAACCAAAGGTTACATTCATGCGCTACTTAGAAGCTACAGGCTACGCATCCCCAGTTGATGCCATTGTCGCATGGTACTAGCACAGGGTTCTAATGTTCCACAAGCTACCATGCAATACAAATAATGCCCAAATTCCATATCTTAGTGGCTTCTTAAGCTGAAGGTAACATCTTTGTGGTCATAATGTTCTTACTTAAGAAAGCCTCTGATTATATTGTGAGTTTTCTAGCAAACCCTCCGCTTTCTGCTATCAATGTTACCATTACCCCATCGTCCTCTATCCTCCGCATCTATAGCACTGAGATTGATGAGTCGTCTACCTTAACAGTAGAGGATACTTTACCTGAGAACAGCATCAACAAGCCTCTGAGGATGTTTGTACACGGAATTCTGTTACACCCCAAAAGCAAAGCACTTCTCAAAATGGGGTCCAATTTATCGACACCAAAACGGGCATTCCTGCCGATCGACCAGACATGCGAATATACTATGAAGCTACTAATGACGGCCCGCACAAATATGAGGAAAACTATATCACCATAGAACCGGGTGTACCCCACACCGAGTGACTTATAAACTCAAACCAATATCTCCCTTGCTACTGCCGTCCACGTCGCCACCAAGAACACAAGCAGTCGTAGGTGAAGTAACGGCCAGATTTAAACCATATACCACTACAAAGCCGATGTTTCGGAACCAAGAACCTCAACCAACGTCGGAGGATGATGAGGCCAGCAGGGTTGTGGAGGCAGCACTTTTGCTCGCTTTTGGTGCCCACACTGACGGTTTTCAAATTGGCGCAGAATATCGTGTGGAGTTGGGAACCTAGATGACAGAGATCTCCTGGTATAGGTATGGAACGAAAGACGATGTTCTAGGAGGAAGAGATAACGGGATTACAGCTACGAGACAACGTATTTCGCTTGTGCTTCAGAATACCCTAACATTCAAGGTCGTGGAGGAGCAAAGGACGATGACCTGGACCTTTTCTTTGGATCTTGAGCCAGTTAGTTGTATGTGACTTTATACTAAATACACGTGTGGTTTCTGCTAGTTCAAAAGTGCAGAATACTTTGTGTTGGGTAGCGTTAGATGCGTTACCTTATCCACGAGTAGATCATACTAAACTATAGGTGTATGTATTATATTTATTATTCCTTCGTTAAACTTGAACTTATAGGTACCTGACAGTCGTACCTTCCTGTTGTGGTAAAGTTTAGCACCTCTCAGCAATGTCAACTAAGCTAAGGAAAGGGCATTTCTCAACGACTTGTGAATTCTCTCTGCCTCCCTACCTTCTTCTTCGGTTTTACCCTCTTTCCGTGTTTCTTCATTCCCCTTGGTTCCCGGAAGCTTCTTAATTCCTCAGCTTCGTAGTCTTTTTTCATAACCAAAGGATGATTGCTTCAAGCTCCAGGAGTTTGCTTTTTTGAAAAAGGTCTCGAGGAAGATGATCACAGGACGCCATAAACTGGACTTATCTCTCCTGAGAAGACGGCATAACCCATCAGCGGCATCCTCTACCAGTCTTTCACCAACAGTTCCAACCCTTGAATCACCCGTGACATTCCAGGCGTTGACGGTTAGGGCAGTCTCTGAAGCGATGATGGCGCAGAGAGACAAGCTCGAGAAGTCGCCTGCCAGACCATCCATGTTCATTGAGGAAAGAGATGACGATGAGACTATAAGCCCAAATCTGGCTCGCGGCTTGTCTGCAGACCCGACGTCTGTCGATGTGGTAGGAAAAAGCTTTGAGGAGGAACCAATGCGTCAGACCAAAAGCCAGTACTTCGAAGATATTTTCAACACTCGCGGCCGAGAGTTGTCTCCCAAGACTCAGGACTTTTCCGTCATTGTCGCTGAGCTTAAGTTAAGTAAGAAGGTATGCATATGCTATATGCTACTCAGAGCTATATGTTCTAGAGACTAATGATATGCCCAGGTCAAAGACGAAGAATCCCTTGCTTCGATGATCTCATCACGCTTGGCACATATTTATCAGAAGCCTGAATCTTCCTTGATGGTCACAATCCAGCACGATGTATGTCTTCGGTTTGGTATCTCGCAGTGTCCAGCATACTTGATGAAAGTCTACGCACTTCCATATTCCATCGCCCCAATTACCAATCTTCGCTGCACGATCCTGATTCAGTCAGCTCTTAGGGAGCTTCTGCAGATTGAACCCAATCGAGGTGTAGTTCTATACTTTCCAGTCCCTGAAGAAAACTTTGCCACAAATAATGTGACCTACATGGACGAGCCTCCGCACCATGCGCGCCGAACCGAGGATGAGGACCCGAGCATCCTCAGAAACATCTCACGATCCTTGAGTAGAAGGCTGAAATCGACCAGTACACACAGCACGCCTCTTTCTGAGGCAACAACTTCTTCATGGAATCCCGAAGGGGAAGGCCAACAGTTAACATCAGGAAGAGGAAGAGGAAGAGGAATAGGAAAAGGAAAAGGAAAAGGTTCTTTAAGCAGTGATATTTCTCGAGAGGGAGAAGCGTCCAGTCAAGGTAATGACAAGGGATCCAAGATCCTACGACACTTCCTTTCCCGTCGAATGCATAATTCTTCGGGTGCTATTGGTGATAAGCAGTAGTGGTTAATTTGTTCCTTTTCTTTATTTCGCTCTCTCATGTCGTCATTGTATGGCATCATACGTTGAAAGCGTTGTGTTTTCTTTGAAAATACTTTGGCTGGCTCAAAAATGCTGAAAAGCCAGGTCGCTGCCGTTGTTAATGTCTGAATTAAGCATTAGTTCAAATTTTCTTAATTTGTCGTGAGGTTGCTTTCCTGCATCTACTTGGCAATACATTCATACATTGTATCACCATCAAGAAATACAAGCCACGCTGCGCACCTCCTTGTTTTGCTCATTTATCAAATTATTGTAACAATAACACAAAGGGGGCATACCAACAAGTCAATATTCAAGGAAACACAGTTGTGTTTCCGCCATGGCCTCTACAAACACCCGCAGCAATATAAGAGAAATCCAAGGCGATCTTTTCGATGCACCAGATGGAGCAGCCTTGATTCGTACGTGGCCTTCAGCAATAATAAGCCTGCAACTAACCTCGCCTTCCCAGAGGCATGTAACTGCCTCGGATCTTGGGGCAACGGGATTGCAAGGGTTTTCAAGCATAAGGCGAGCAGATCGTTGAGTGGTACTTTTTCCAGGCAGCTATTAACCGATACAGTATCCTACTGCGTTCGCCATCTACCGCTCATATTGCGAGAAATACCGAGTCAACCCGGAATATACAGTGGTCTCAGCTCCGTCGGACGAACTGTATAATTTCAAATCCTCCACGAGAAGGGTCAGGTTACCAGAGGGCACAGCTCTTATCATCTCGCCTCAGGAAGGAGACTGCAAAGTGAACGGCAAGAAACATTGGATCATCTGCTTACTTACATCATGGAACTTCGGAAGGAGGATCAGGACGACTGATGTCATCATTCAGAATACGCAGCTTGCTATCGCGGATATGATGAGACAGCTCGAGGAAGATGGATCGGAGATTGGGGAGCTTTGGTCGTGTCGGTTTAATTCGGGATTGTTTGGTGTTAAGTGGGAACTTTCTCGCGCAGTCCTGGAAGAGACTGGCTTGGACGTAACTGTTGTACGGCCAGAGGATGAAGATGAGTGAGTGACTGTTCGAGCCAATCTTTATCGTATCTTTTATTGCTTGCGTTGTTCTGGTGTTGGTTGTTGCAGAGGCATATTTTGGGCTTCGCGTCTCTTTATTATGGTGAACGCCGAAACCATTAAGACCTTGCTATCCTGAGTATTCCAACCACAACCTTCAGATTCCCCTAGTTACATATTCGATATTACCCAATTCTTGCAATTGATCAAGACTAGCATAGATATCTCGCGATCACATGACTTCGCGTCAACGAGGCGCGTTTTCGCATCTCCGGAGAGAGCGATAACATCAATCTATCATTAATCCACCATCAATACTCACAACACCTCCAATCTAATAAAATCACCAAACCACCATGCCATCAGAACGCCAGCCCACCCAAAAACGAAGAGTTCTCCCCTTCAAACCACCCAGCCGCCAAGTATCAGCAGCAGCCGGTCCCTCAACATCAGCATCAGCACCGTCATCATCGAAACCCAAACCGAAACACAAGGCCAAAGCCCCCGCAAAGCCCACCAACGCAAAAGCATCATCATCCAAAACCTCCAACCGCTCCTCAACCACCACCAGCCGCGCAGCCTCAGACACAGAATCCGACGACTCCGCCGCATCCTCCTCCGACAACGGCGAGCGCTCCCCCTCCGAAGAACCAGATTACATTCTCGCCGAGATCACCAATACCGGCGTCGAGGAGAACGATGTCCTCTCAAGCGAACCGGCTATTCCGCCGAAGCTGCTGACGAAATTGGTTCATCACCATTTCAAGAAGGACAAGACTAAGTTGGCAAAGGATGCTAATGAGGTTGTGGCGAAGTATGTGGATGTTTTTGTGAGGGAGGCTTTGGCTAGGGCTGCGTTTGAGAGAGTGGAGGGGAATGCAGGTGTTGAGGTGGGGATTGGGGATGGGTTTCTTGAGGTTTGTTTTTTGTTTCTTCTTCTATACTAGGATTTTACTGATGGGGTTTTTCTTAGGTGGAGGATTTGGAGAAGATGGCGCCGCAGCTTGTTTTGGACTTTTAGGGTCTGTCCGGCTACTGGGTATGTTTGGTCTTGGAGTTATGGGGTTTTGCTTTCTGTTTGAGATACCAAAGAGTAGATGAGGTTATGAATGATTTAATGACGCTGATATTCATATTGACAACGCTATGCATGAAAGGTCTAGAATTCTATTTTTACCGTGAAACGTCGTGGGTATTACCTTTAATAGTTTAGGTTTGCTGCGTCGAAATGCCTCAAGCAGGGACGCGAAGTGTCACATCATTTCAACCGTTTACCAAAGCGTCTGGTGTTGCTGTAAGCGACGGATTGGTGGGAGTTTCAGGAGTAGCCTCGCCCTCGACGGGGGTGCTAGTCTTGTCAGCGGGTGCTGCAGTCTTAGGCTTGTCTTGTTTCACGTTCTTTTTCTTTTCCGTAAGGGCACCGTTCTCTAAAGCTTCTTCGGGCAATGGCCGAACGTGTGGTTGGCATACCCACCAAGGTCTGCCATACTCAGCAATTGTTGCCTTGGAGCCTTTCAGCTCTTGGTCAGGAGATGTCTCAAACCGCTCCGGGAATTGTTCGTATTCCTTGAGACCGCCTTTGATTGCCTTCTCGACAAGAGACAAAGTGTGCTCAAAAGCAGCCATATCACCTGGCCTGGAGCGGGCAAGTGCGTCCCGAACATTTGTATGTTTCGCAACCATGGGTCGGAGGAGTTGGAAAAGATGCCCTTGCATCACTCCGAGACTGGGGGAGTTGGGCCTCTTCTTCGTCTTGTCGCGCTTTTGTTTCTTCTTCGGTGGTCCTTCTTCCTCAGTTTCCTCGGTGGTAAATTCCTGTATTGTTTCGGCTTCCTCTGGGTCTGATGGGAGGTAGAGAGGCTTCCTTTCCGGAACGGGTTGTTCAAGAACATATTTATAAATGATATCCAGATACCGACGGAAAATAGCATCGATTCGGTACCCGCCCTTTCCATTCCGACTACGCCAGTACTCTCTTCCTTCACTTCCCACTGCGGGAGGTTTACTGAAAATTGCCGGGTCCGACAGGTTACCTTCAGCACTCATCACACCATCAGCACCTGTCTCCTCGAGGCAGCGTTCCAAATCATCATAATTTAGAATATTGCCATTGGCGAATATGACCGTCTCTGGGGGTAAGTTATCGCGAAGGTAGCGAATATAGCTCCAGTCCGCCACACCGGTATTATGGCCCTTTTGCTCTCTCGTGCGCCCATGGAGGGTAATAATGCTCGCCCCAGCGGATAATATCATCTTTGCGTATTCTAAAGTTTTCTCTTTCGACTCCTGTATCCGAAACTTGGCGGTGACTGGTACGTCCAAATCGTTATGGAGTTTATTAATTAGCTTGTAAATCAAATCCCAATCCTCCTGAAGGAAGGAACCATAATGGCCCCTTCTCGCAATGCCTTGGGGACACCCAAGGTTCAGATCCACAGCGTCACAGTACGGCGCTACGTGAACCGCAGCTTGGTAGAAATCATCCGGTTTATTTGCGCAAAATTGTACAAACAGAGGTCGGTCTATTGAAGGATTTCCGTCGAGGTAAGGAGTGTCGTCATCGCCTTTGATAGCAGCGCGGGTAGGGTGGAAGTGTTGCAGGCGCATGCCGGACTGCTCATGGAACAAGCGTGCGTGGAACATTGGTGAGTATGCGAGCAGAGGTTTGGGTTCATCGGCTGGCATGAATGACCGAGTGAGCATGCGCCAGGCCTTCAAGCAAATGTTAGAGCCAGATACTGCGGAAACGGAACATTAGGGTAAAATACAAATTCCGACCGATCTACCATAGGTGCCACGATAAACTTGGGGCTGCCTATACTCTCGTAAAACTCTCTTCCAAATAACTTCTTCCTCGGTTGTGTAGTTGCGTTTGCGGGCGCATTTTGCGCTTCGCCGTTGCTTTGCGAAACGGGCTGTGTCTCGGATATTGCCATTTTGACGAGGTTTGAATGCTGTGATTTGGGGAATTTTCGCCCCAACCAAGGGGGAATAAAGTGCCAGAGACCTATGGTTGCTGATTGAAAGTAAAAGAGGGATAGTAAGAGGGCTATCGACTTGAACTTATTCCCCAGGTTATTCGCACTTTTTTTAATGGCGATTTATCTCGGAGAGGAACAATGATGTTCCGTCTTATCTTATCCAGCAGCACCGAGGCAATAACAACATCAGCACCACACAGCATGCACATGAAGGTTTTTCGCATGGTGGGCTAGTGATTGGAACATGGAATGTAGCTCAGATCGGATATCCTACAGTCCGTGTTTTACCCGGCTCAGATAAGAAAGAGCGACTCTGCTGTCGTCGCTATTGATCTGATTATCTAATCCACCACCAGGGCTTGGCGTCTAGAAGTGGAAAACTATTAGTTTATGATGCCCAATAATGTAAAACGGCAATTCTCCAGGAACACTCTTCAGGGGACTAGCGCGATAATGTGTCTTATCAGATATCATGCACTCTGTTAAAAGCACTAGGATTGTCAACAATTGCTACCGTTACCTTAACAGCCATCACTGAACCACAAGCGCCAGTTCTTACTCAAGGTCAACAATGGACTCCACCGGAGCAGGGGGTATGTTTAACTGTTTCCTGGAAACTTACAACAACTCTAATAAATCCTCCAGTATCCTCCTCGATCTCTTTATCCGAGCAAGGGGAATATGCTGCTCAGTCGAGTGCAAAAGATCTCGTTCTCCATCTCAACCCAACTGCTTCTGGATTTCAAGATGTGGAAATTATCAAGGTCAAAGAGAGCTCTTTAAAATTCTTGAAGTTCTCACGGGCAAGTGCCGCTTTATCGCCAGATGTATATACCACTAAAGGCGAGAGCCCTCCAGGGAGACGTCTACTCTATGCTAGTGATTCACGCATTCTGGTATGGCAATTACTGCCGCTCCAATTACATGCTGAGATCGAGAGTATCGAGCCTGGCGCCTTGAACATTGATTTCGGCAGCGATGAAAATGAGATGATTATCTTCCATGCATGGAATACGAAGCTAACTGTATATGCTCTTGATACCGGCCGCAGCCAGGTGATCAAATCTCCTAAGTTTGCCCATCATAATGGCTTCGGATATAGGCCGAATACAGGGCAGTTTGCGGTTCTATTGAAGCCAGATGCAGTTGATATATTAACTATCCATGAATTCCGATCATACGAATTGGTAACTCGTGCAGTACTACCAACGGTAGACGCTCAAGGCTTAAAATGGAGTCCTGATGGACGATGGATAGCCGTCTGGGATGCTGCGAGCGCAGGTACTAAAGTTCTTGTATTTACCGCAGATGGGCAACTTTTCAGGACATATAACGGGCCACCAGGATTCGATGATTCTTTTGATCTTGGTGTTCGGAATATAGAGTGGAGTCCGGTTTCCAAAAGCAGCAACAAATCGGAATGCCTAGCCATCGGCAAGATTGATTCGACAGTCGACATTCTAAGATGCAAAACAGTAAGTTCATTTCCTTCTAGCCTGAACACTCTACTTTGAATGGACAAAACCAGTATCTAAATGATTCAGTTCTCATGCTCAACCACATTATCTCACGTCTTCCAAATCGACAATAATTCCCCCAGTATATGGTGTGAACACTATTCGACTGCAGATGGAAACCTCAAATATGCTGAATCGTCGAGTTCTTCCGCCTTTAGCATAACCGCAGAATCATCCGGCCCACCACGCGGTGTATCAATCATGTCCTTTAGTTTCAATGGGAATCTCCTGGCCACTGTAGACCAGACGCGGCCGAACATTGTTTGGATATGGAACTTTGATTCAACTGCCGTACTTGTCTCAGCTCTGGTTCATGAACATCCAGTCAGACACGTTGTTTGGCATCCGTCGAAAACACGAGCACTCGTGACGACTGCTAATAGTGCTCTTGCTGCTGTTCGACACTGGACTCCTGATGGCCAGCCGTCAGTTATTCGCATTCCTGCTTCGCGAAGCGACAACGGGCGATATGATGTGAGGTGGCTACCTTCCAATCAGGAATATGATTCGAAATTCTGGTTTGGAACTCCTGAAGACTACGTGCTCGGGTACATTGAAGGCGAGGATGGCTCTTTACAGTTCAAAGCCCTCAATACTATCAGGAGTAAAGCTTCTACAGGATGCTATAGTGCAGGCATGAGCCGATAACTTGAGTTGGATGTGAAACCATGATTACGATATATGCATCACAGAGCGATTTGTTCTGTTATTTTTCCCAGCGGAAATGAGAATCCCATACTTTTATTCAACCTTTTTTCTAAAAAGTCATGATATTACCATGTCATCCTTACCTAAAGTTGTCATGCAATGCGATTGTCCATTTAGATGACGATGTTTATATATGCCTGAGGCACCCTGCAGTACCTATCTGCCAATCACGGGCTACCCGTCCACCACTGCTAACCGAGCAAACAAGGGCTTAGGGTTGGTGTCCACGTGATGCCAAAGGTCTCCCCACTCGAATTTCGCACTTGGGATCTCACTTCCCGGCTGTTGATTGTTGCGCAGTCTCATCCGTCGAACAACCAGATCAGACAGTCAAGATGGTGAGTTCATACCGCGCATAGAGACGATTAACACGAAGCTCAGTCATACTAATACTTTATTCATAGGCTCCCGCACGCAAGAAGTGGTCCAAGGGCAAGGGTATGCAAATCACTATCTCCAATCCAAACCTTCCAACCTCCCAGCGAACGATCCTTTTTTCCGAGCAAGATGTCCAGGCAATTTTGTGTGGATAGATGGTTGTTGGAATCGAATCGATATTTAGAAACGCCGGCTAGTGGAATAATGAACTGACGTGGATTTTTTTTCTCTGCAACAGTTAAGGACAAGGCCCAGCACGCCGTTGTCCTCGAGAAGCAGGTCGCTGAGCGTCTCAACAAGGACGTCCAGTCTTACCGCCTCATCACCGTCGCCACTCTCGTCGATCGTCTGAAGATCAACGGCAGCTTGGCCCGCCGTGCTCTTGCTGACCTCGAAGAGAAGGGCCAGATCAAGAAGGTTGTCGGTCACTCCAAGTTGAACATCTACAGTACGTTTTTACTCGCCATGAACCGCTACAAATCGACTTACCCCGCATATACTAACTGTTCATCTCTTAGCCCGCGCCGTTACCGCTGAGTAAACGTTTCCTCTCAGTCTTTTCTCGCGGACGTTTTCCATTTTACGAATGATATCTCTCAAAATTCGGAAGTTTGGCTGGGCGAATGATGTATAGTGGTTCAATGAATCAATCAATTCCGGAGTGAACTCTTATCCACGCTACTGAGCGTATCAAGTAAATGCCTCGAGAAAACGTCTTGCAAACATACTCAACTCTCCACAACCCAGTAAATGAATGCATACAGGCGGACAAGTTTAAAAAAAAAATGCAGACAAGAGCAGAGAGAGCGCCCAGCACACGTAGCTCACCTACATATATACAATTACAACTCCAACTCTCTCAAACACATAGCTCACTCACTCCCCCTTCTTTAAACTACTTCTCTTAGGCCTCTGCTGTCTCGCACTCTCACAAAGCTCCCTCTCCTCAACAGGAACAGTCAACCCAACCACCCTTCCCGCCTCAAAATACTTCTTATGATCCCGGAAGAAACCCGCCCAATGCGCCACCTGCTTTTGCACACTAGCCCTCGCAACCCGTCTATCCTGCTCCCGCCGGATCTTCCTCTCCCCACTACTCAACGTCGCCAGCTCCGCCTCCTCATCAATAGGCATGAACATCTCCTCAACACCCCGCAAATCATGCGTCTGGTCTTCCTGGAAACAGCCCGTGACGAACGCGCGTGTGGCGTCCTTCCCCGTGAAGAAATTGTAGTGGCCGCCGGGTCCGTAGACGAGCGGGTTCGCGGAGACGTCGAAGATGGTCCCGTTGATGGCTAGGTAGATGGGGAGGGAGGCGTCGGTGCCGTTGTAGAGGGAGAGTTGGTCGGGGGTGAGGAGGAGGGGGCCTTGCTGTTTTTTTCAACTTGGTTAACTAATGTAACTACGCTGGGTGTTTTGGGATGTTTAAATGGGGGGGGCGATTACCAGGTATCGGACCAACACCGGCCATCTAGTATACCACGGCCGATAGCCCCAGAGGAACGACTCCGACGACGTCATGTAGTAGGATAAGCCGCATGATGCGATGACCAGTGTGACCAGCACACGGATGATGTCTAGGATGCTGGTACCGTTCTTCTCGGTGCGAGGGGGACTCGACTTGGCCTGTTTGGGTGGTTCGGGTTGGCCTGCAGTTGGGACCTGTCGCTGGCGGAAGGACGACGACATAGTCTATTGTTGTTCTTGTTGTTTGGGTGGTAGAGAGTTTAAGATATCATAGGAGGTTGTTGTGGTGGGTTAGTTAGGATAGTTTATGAGTTAAGTGATGGTTTGTAGGTAGTCCTGTTGAATGGGGGGTTAATTTCCGTGATACTCCGCTTCGTTTCGGACAACGTGACAACTTGGACTCTGATGGTCGTATGGTCCATCTACTATCTAGTTTGTTTTGGATACGGCTTGATTGGATACCTTGATGGAGGTAAAATTGAGCTTCTGATGTCACTAGCTGGTTTTATGGATTTCTAATTCGATATGGTGAAGTAGAAGCTCTTATACTCGAGATAGACACTAGACTGGATAACAGGCAATGACTAGAAGATTGAAATCTCAACATATTTTTGATTTTTATTTTCTAATTACTGTATCTGAAGCAAAGCATATCCCAAGACATGATCTCCAAGAGAGAGAAAAATCGAATATGCCTCCAGTAACCGCGTCGACAGGAAGACCGACCAGCGATCTACGAGACCCAGCTTAGAAGCAGAGTATCCCACCTTTTATCCGTATAACAGATGTCATGACCTAGATAGCTACTAAACAACTTGTCAGCAATGAGTCCGCAGCAATTCAGAGCCAAAAAGTTCTTAATATAAGACAAAATCTCTCAGACATCCAAGGAAGTATTGCGCACAGAGCACGTCTAGATTGGGTTCTAGCGACGGCTAGCGTGGAAACTGCGAATGTAGGAAAATTTTTCATCATCGAGAATGCGGGAATAATGCTGGGTATTTTTCGTTGAAGGTTATAAGAAAAATTGTGAGTCTTACCATTAGAGATAGAAGAACGGGTGAGCGATGCTATAATTGTTGGTTAGTCGAATGTTGACAAGCTTCATTATGCTTGATAGACATGGCTGAGCAACTGAGAATATGAATATGATGTTGGTTGTTGGAAGGAGAAAGGAAAAAGGAAACGAGCTTCAACTGCTTTTTATCCTCGGACAGAAAAAAATTATCGGCGCTAAAAGTGGACCGACCGCCAGGTGCTGTCTTTCTGCCTTATAGATATGGCAACAACCGGGCCCCTGACTAATAACCAGAAAAGAGGAAACAAATACTAAACCATCTCTTGAAATTCATCGGATTTGGTATTCTGTGCTATCAATGTAATGGAGTTGGAGACCAAGGGATATCTCTCAAAATCTCATAACACCACGCTTGGGGGTGAACATACAACAACAGACAAGTTGGTAGTTAAACTTTTAGTTTCACGCGTGCAGCCAAACAGAAAAATTATTCGAATGTCAGTTCGTCGGACTTTGCTCTCCATGTTCCGTTATCTGTCCTTGGCCCTGTTCAGCTCCCTGCTCTTGTTCCCAACTGCGAGAGAAGACGTCGTTAAGAGCCTCCTGGAAAGTACGGCAGTTCATATCGATCAGACCCTTCTTCTCCTTGGCTTCGGGGTTCCTAATGACAGAGACAAGGCAAAGATATCTAGAAAAGGTCAGTAAACACCCCCAAGCAAGAAGGCGGGTAGAGTGGAACAGACTTATTCATTTCCATCAAGTGAATCATGGTCTCGTCATGCAGAACAACGTGGCTTTCCGCCTCCTGATTTTGCTCCCCTTTGGGCTTGCGATCAGGATGATCCCACGAATAAAGCTCAGAGATATCCACAATCACGTCGATGTAGTCTGAGCACATTTCGTAGCAAGACATATCAACCGGGCGAGTGTCGGAGGCAATGTAGATCTTGCTTAGAACATCGAATAGATAGGTCTTCTCGAAGCCACAATTGTTCCCGAGTGTGTTGATTAGGTTTTCCAGAGTGGACAGGTTTGGGATCAGTTTTTGGATCACCTTGCTGAACGCCTCGAAGACAGAGTAGTCATAGATCGATGTAAGATAGTAGTGGACAGGAGCATTCTCATAGCCAGCATCGCTAAGTTCATCAGAAATGAGCTGCACAATGTCCTGGAATGTATCAGTGCGGTACTCCTCCGAAAGTCCATCGACCTTGTGAATAAAGACTTCGATGTTGATGTTGGGGTAGTACTGCTGAACGGTCAAAATAGTACGGTTCAAACGCGCGACCGAGTCCAAGTAATCGTCCTGAGCATCAATAACCCAGACGAGGGCCCCGAGGCTCCCGAAGATGTCTTCGAGATCGAAAGACGGTTCCAGGTACTCCAACTGACCAGGAAAGTCCCAAACCTGGAAGTCCATGAACGAGCTTTGACATTCTATCAGCATAAGAATTTTCCTTGCAATAAACCTGTGCTCACTGGATAGAATCTTTCTGGATTCGAGTAGTTGACTCCAAGAAGAGGGTTTCGTTAGGAGGCATCTTATGGAAAACGACGCTGGCAATTGAGGATTTGCCGCTCCTAGTCATATTCAGTATGTTCCTCGGTATAGTCTAGGATCAGAGCACTCTACCTTCGGAGACCCATCAGTAGCAGACGGGGTTTAGCATCTTGAGGTTTGCTGGTGGAAACATTACCCGGCTTCGCCGGCGCAGAATGTCCTGGTGGCTGGATCATAACTTGTTAGCGATATCCCAAGGCACTATTCTGGGTATCTTGTAAGTTCCCCTTGTTTGGAAATTATTCATAGAGTCACAGCCTAATGGTGCTGAAACACTGACAGGGGTGTAGGCATCATGGATCTTTGTGAAAATGGTTTTATGGTGCCCAGGCTGAACAACAAGGCACATGTAGAGAGGCTCCCCAGTTTCAACTGCGTAAGCAGCAGCATATAACAGAGCCAACTCTCTATTTCAGAACAAGGTAGATGGTACAGTTCACACAATGGGAGACAGGGAAAACAATGCATCTCTTACCTCCATCAGTTCAGCGGTGTTAGACACTAGTTGAAGATCTAGAGAATTAAAAGAGCTTTCTAAGTGGGTTTCATTAGCGACAACTAATGGGAGAGGACGAGACAAAGTGCATATAGTCAAGAGACAACAAGTACAGGATGGAGACTTACAATTCCGATGTTGGGGAATGGTTGGGATAGAAACAGGATTCACAGTGAATTTGTTCGATCAACACGCCACTGCCAGGGAAATACCACACTTTCACTCCAGGAACAACCAACAGCATTCATAAAGTCACAGGCTATTGTGTAACTTGGGTAACCAGGAACTGAGCAGGGAAAAGAAACATTTAGTACAGGTTACGTGTAGCAGCACAGGACCAGAGCTAGAGGAGTGCTGTTCAGTAAATCCTGGAACTCATGGTTGACAACAATAGAAATCGAGGTAGGTCGGAGTAGGTCGATAGTAAGAGGACTTGTCGCATACACCAGCAGTTTTGTATACTACTGACTGCCGGTATGATTATATGAGTTTGATTGGCAGAACAAGGGGGATGCGGAAACTCCTGCCGATGTCTCGGGCGGGGGTTGGATCGCTCGAGCAAAATGCCACAGTACTGACCACAGCAAACTAGTAGGCTGACTGTATTTAACTAGTAGTTTCTATCCTCGGGATTTTACCTGCAAGGGTTATCGCCAGATGGAGGTTGAGGTGATGCTGCTTCCAAATGGGAGTGCGTTTCCTGGGATAAGACCGAAAAGCCCGAGTCTTGGCACCATCGGTCAATGGATCTTTCCGCCTTTGTGTGCATCCATAGCTGGATGGTCCACATCCCATCCATTTGGAGAATGATCTACGAGTGGTGGGTTTTATGCGGTATGGGAGAAGCAGTAGGCACTATACTAAAATCGTTTGTTCACTAACCTATAATTTTCCCAATGCAAGTGGTGTCTTGGTTTGACCAGGGGAAGCGCTTAATGTAACGGAATATATATAGACCCCTCGTATATCGCGTCATGCAACCTTTGACCCCACAATCCTCAGACTTTAACAGTAAACTACTATACAGCAAGAACGCTTTGCGTGTTTACAGGATCGCAGGCACATGGGAAGATTCTCGGAGAAACAGATTGATCTCTACTATGCCGGACAAGATACGCTGTTGTAGTGCTCTTACCCATCTTCCGAACAGGCAAGAAGCATGGGGAGCTCTAAATCTTGGAAGAAGTACATCCACTCCGCCTAGAGCCATTTGCCCCCTCTGGACTGACGGTAGTTACTGTATAGGGTTTCCCTTCATCACTTGATAACCAGCTGATCCGCACGTGGATACAAATCCCAAGGCAGTGACAACTCCTAATAGGTGATCCTCGACCATGCCCCTCTGATTGGCCGCCGTTGCCGCCCACCGCCTTCTGGCGTCATCAATGGTCTATTCTCCGAGACGGTCTGCTCACTGCCTTGTCCTACTTGCTGGAAATAGAATCTTCTTCTTCTCTAGTAGTCGACCAATCTCCCCATGACATCCCTGAATCCTCGCGAGCCCTACTCTCAGGAGGAGCTGCGGAAGCTCTATCCGCGGGATCTGACGCTTCAATTGGTCCAAGTGGTACGTACTAGACGATTTATCGGGGAAGAAGTGCAATTGAACTTTGGCTGAATTATCGTATAGTTTCTTCGCCATGGTAAGGCGGCTCTGCATAACTTAAATTCGAAAACGTTATCTGGTAAATTGACCGATTCAACCTAGGTGAACGGACGCCGGTGTCTTCCCGACTCCAGAATGTATGATACCACGGTCCTCTACCCGACAAATCAATATGAATGCTAACATCTTGAAGGCAGGCCTAGCTGAATGTAAATCTCGCTCAACCATGCTTTGTCACCTTTACATCCTCCCTGACTGACCGAATTCTTACCCGGGAAGACTGGCCGTACTGTAGCGTTGCGCGTCGAATGATCCAGATGGCCGCCAGTAACAAGGACGTCTCTCAGTGGAAAGGGTTCGAATGGCGGAAAAAGACTGAAGCATTCGGTGATAGAGATGAGGCGGTAGTTGCAGTGGGCGCGACAGGCGATGTCGAGGGTATCTGGCAAGTCGAGAGGGAATACAGTATAGTCGGTGAAGAGGAAGGTTGCTGACGGTTAACTCATAACAACAGTCAACACGGCGAATTAACAGATAGGGGACGAGAAACTACTTACGCCCTCGGCCAGCGCTTGAGACATCTCTACGTCGATCAGCTCGGGTTCATGCCTAAGATCAAGTCCGATACCGAGGATATGTACCTCCGTGCTACGCCTATTCCCCGAGCCCTCGAGTCCCTTCAGCAGGCCTTCTGGGGCATGTATCCAGCCAGTGCCCGTACCCAGGATTTCCCTCCCCCGGTTATTGTCGCCCGTTCCGTGTCGGAAGAGACACTGTTTCCCAACGAAGGCAATTGCCGTCGGTTTAGACAACTCGCTCGGCTTTTTGCCGACAGGGCAGCTCTACGGTGTACGTTGGATACATTTTGGGAGGAAAAGAAAGGATATCGCATGCTTATCAGTATATCTACACAGGGAACGACACCGAAGAAATGGGCTACATCAACAGCCTCTACGCCAAATGGATGCCAGAGAGCTCCCCCAAAGTCGCCGTCGACTCTCACCCCCGTCTCTCCGGGATAAATGACACGATCAACGCAAGTGACGCCCACGGCCCAGCAACGCGACTCCCCTCAGAGTTCTACGACAAGAAAGCCAGACAATACATGGAAAAAATCGCCGTCGACGAATGGTTCGCCGGATACAACGAAACCGCCGAGTACCGCCGGCTCGGAATCGGCGCCCTACTAGGCGATGTAGTCGACCGCATGGTCAGCACAGCCGTTGACGGCGGTTGGCGTAGTGAAACCTCAGCTTCCGGGTCGTCCATGGAGAAGGGCAAAGCGATCAAATTCGCCATGAGCGGATGCCACGACACCACCCTGGCTGCGATCCTGGGCAGTCTAGGCGCCCTCGACGGCAGATGGCCGCCGTTTACCTCCTCAATCGCCCTGGAACTTTTCTCTAGGACGGACCGGGAGCCCGACAGTGTAGATCCCGGCGTTGTCCTCGAGGAGTTCTCGAACCCTGCCATCGCCCAGAAGAAGGTTGGCCTTTTCTCCTTCCTGAAGGGCTCTTCGAACTCTAATAGCTCGACCACCCCGCCCTCTCCGTCCGAGACAGCCCGTGCCCCCCTCTCGTCCTTCCCTGATTCAGCCAGAAAATCATTGCAGGCGCACTATGTTCGGATTCGCTACAATGACGTTCCGGTCCGTATCCCTGGTTGTGCCGCTAAGCCTCAGAATCATCTTGCTGGTGATGATACTTTCTGCACTTTGGACGCGTTCAAGGAGATTGTTGATAGGTTTACGCCTAAGGACTGGAGGCAAGAATGTGTACAGAACCTTAACCAGGGCCTCTATGGTAAGGATGATAAGGAGAAATCGGTCTCTGGGTTCTAAGGTCGGCAAGAGTATATATACACACATAGTAGGCAATGTTTTGGGCAATCGTAATTTATCCCATATTAGCTTTGAGGAAAGAGACTGAGGAAATGTCAAAGGAAAAATTAGGTTCTCAAGCTTTTCACAAAACACCAACACCTCTATAATACTTTTTGTATGATGCGATAGTAATCCTGATGTGAATGCAGTAAGTACCCAAACAAGACGGAAATTGCCGTCCTGTGATTTAACTTTTCGACCCTCATATTCTATCCGTTGAAAACACGATATATACATGATGCAGGGGTATGTAAACAAGAAATGTCATCTTACTTTTTACTCGGGCTGCGACTGCGTCGAGCCGGAGCGTCACCTTCGCTATCACTGCTACTAGTACTCCAGCCGCTTTCGCTCTCACTAGCACTCCAAGCTGAGTGACGCTTAGCCGGAGACTTATTATCGACGTCCATTTTCTCAGCAGGAGCAGGAGCAGGCTCGACGGGAGCGGAGGCAGCACCAGCCTTCGACTTCTTCTCATGCTTAGCCTTCCGCCTCATCTTCTCCTGCATCCTAGCAGCCTCCTGCTTCTCCAGCTCTTGTCTCTGCTTCTCCGAGTCTTCGTCGGAAGCACGCTCCAAGATATCGTAGAGCTTCTCCACAGCGGGCGCGTACGCCTGCGCGATCGGCATATCGCCAATGCGGATACGCATGTAATCGAACGCGGCGACGATGGGCACTTTTACCTGCGGTTTGTCTTCCACCTTGATGGTGGCGTCGAAGCGGATAGGTCCGTTGGAGGTTGGAACTTGGCGTGTCTCTTCTGTTTCGTTGTCTGGGATGTCCGGGTGTTCGGGTTGGACGACCACTTCGCGTCTGGTGGTTTCTTGGTTCCGCTCCACGTGTGCGACCTTCTGGTACCGCTGGCTGAAGTGGGTGAGCAAAATGGCGCGAGCTTCCATTCTGCGGCCGACCTCTAGGGCTTCGGAAGTTGTAGAGTGTTTCTTGGCAATGGCTGACACGCCCATGTTGTCTTGGAAGGTGGCTTCGTGGATGAGAACGGTTGATCCGTGACCGATTGCTGCAAAGCTTTGAGAAGGTCGGCAGTCACCTGAGAAGGAGACTTTGAAGCCATCCGGGAAGACGAGGGATACCGCCATTGCGCCGCGACAGTGCGACACCTTTGTGGTAAGTATGTCGGAAAGTCCTGTGGCTTCGCGGAGAAGGGGTGTAAGAGGAGAGGTGTTGTCATCGAAACCCAGTTCTGTAGTTTGAGGTTTGCCATTCTCAGAGTCGTGGGTAGGATAGGTACCGTCGGCACGGCAGTGTCGGTAGACGAACTTTGTCCGGAGTGCCCTGTTTTGGATCACAGGATAGGCAGACAAGGGGATCAATTTACCGAAGCCATAGTTTTCGACGGATGCGTACTCTTCAAGCCAACCGACCATCATCTCTTCAGACACAAGAACCAGGCGTTTGTCCTTGAGCACCTGGCACATGTCCGTCTCGATAGTACTTGTTTGCGAGGTTCCATTCGGATAATTCTCCTGGAACCAAGCTTTGATGACAGAAGCAGTGCCGAGGTGATGGTCTGCATGCAGATGGCTGATCCAGATCATCCGCAGGTTCTGTAGGACTTCCCGTAACTTTTCAGGTTCAAAAACACGCTTGAGTTGTCCTAGCGTGTTTTCACCGCAGTCAAGCAGGTAGTAACCATATCCAGGTGCGTGAATCAGGGTGCTGGAAACATTGCGGTACTTGGAGGGAGAAGATGAACCCGTACCCAAGGCGATGATTTCTACATCGGATCCTGGAAGGTCTTCCCGGAACTTCCGCAACTTCTCCTGGAATTCCACCTTTCTAACGCGCTTACTGATGGTGCTCATCCGCTTTTGGACGGCCACAGGCATCTGTTTCACTGCTTCAATTGCGTTAAACCGCGGGGCAACCTCAGAACGGTTGAGATCGAACTTAGGTTCCATGTCAATGATGAGACCAGGTTCGACTGCCTCGAATGGCGAATTTTCCACATTTTTGATTGTGATCTTCGACCCGTGAGTGGATGTTCCGGGTTGTGGAAGGCTCACATTATTATGGACTGGCACTGGGTAGTTGTCGGGCCTCAGCTGAGCCATACGAACGGAAGACCCTGCAATGCTGCCCAAAGCGAGATAGTTTGAACAATAGTCTGAACTAGACACTGTGTGCTTGCAATGAGGCATGCTCGCAACAAACTCACGGAGTCGAGGATGGTCTCCAACTCCAGGACCCAAGATCCAAATGAATGCTTCAAGGTTCGTAGTGACCGAAGGGGACTTCCATTCTGGCCTATTGATCAGACCCTCGACATATTCTGGGGTAGGCAATTCAATGATTGCCAAACCCTTTCCAAGTCGTGGGGGTCCTAGGACCATGTCAGGCGTAATAACCTGTCCATCTTCTGACTGTACGGTTTCGCCCTTCGTCAGGCGCCCATAATCGGCACCTTTGCGGACCTTCAATTCCTGCGCTTTCTTAGGATCAAATTTACCTCTGATGTCGTGGTTCCGGACGATATAAGAAACTGCCTCGTCACACCAGGTTGCGGGAGGAATTCTCTCGACGGATGCGCCTGGCCAAGGTTGTCGCACAAAAACCTTGATGTCAGGCAACGGCTCTTTGCTTCCCGGTGCAGGTCCTGTATATTGCTCAAGCGCTCGAGTTTCTGGATTGCGAACAAACATGACTGCGGGCATCTTGACATCAGCCAGACGGGTCTCAACCAAAGCATCCAATCTCCATGTCGAATTGAACATGTCGGTGATGACAGACTGTCTAATTATTTGGTCTTGAGCGTGTTTGTCGAAGGTCTCGTGAGTAGTCGCCTCCTCTCTGAACTCGTCAAGGCTCCTTTTTCTCGGGCTTCGGGGAGCGGCTTGGGGAACAACCTTCGGCTGTAGCGATGATGGAGGACTAATAGGCATAGCCCATACTTTGATATTATCATCAGACCAGGTGGGTTTTTCAAATGGATCTTCCGCCTCCGCAGATGCGTTCTTGGCCATGCTCTCACTGTCATATTCCCGTGTAAACACGGGCATACCCTTTCTGAAAACAAACCTTCGAGCAGTGGCTAAGGTATGCGCCAAATTCTTACCACCATGGACTGTCAAGGTACCCCGCTGCGCAACAGCCTCTCCACCCTGCCTGGCATAGGGCACGCCGTGCTCCTGTTTTGGCTTCTCACTAGACTTTCCGCCAGACTTCCCAGTGTTCTGTAGACGGGCCTCCTTCTCACGGGCGGCATCTTCCAGGGCAGTCTTCGCACTAGCGAGCCCATCAGCCAGCGTAAGGATCACACCAATCAATCCACCATTATTGCTCCATTCCATACGACCCGTGAGAAAGACATCGGTGAGGTAAGCGAGCTTGACACCACGTTCCGTGCATGCCCGCTGAGTACCCTCAGAGACCTGTCCAAAGAAATAACGCTTTTCGGGGAATTGAAGGAGAACGGTCGTGCCAGGCGTATCGGCCGTGGGGGTCGTCACGACCTGGTAAAAGAACTTCATCGGCTTGTTTCCCGTAGGTGGGTTCGGTAGGAAATCGAAACCTGAGGGCTTATGAGAGGCCGCGTCGTACAGAACGTAGCTTGTTCCACGTCGCAAAGAAAGCCTTGGAGCCCGGAAGATATAAGTGTCCCGCCCGAGTGGATATTGATAGGTTTTAGGTGCCGCAAAAGCTCTGGCTGGAGGAAGGGTTGGTTTCGAGATTTGCGGTTTGTTCTGGGGGGGAGGACTCGCGGAACTAGGAAGTCTCGAAGTCTGATTCTTTAATTTGGCAAACTTTGGTTTTGCAGTAGCCTTGGGAATATGAAAAAAAGGTCGAGAGAATGAGATAGCACCAGGAACTGCAGAGCGGGCTATTATTGATGCGGAGACGTTCCCGCGATAGGCTTTGAATAATAGCCCGCGGGAGGGACGAAGGGAAGCCAACTTGGCTGAAGGAACAAATCTTGGTCAGAAGAGAGCTCTAAGGGACAGTCATCTCACAATATTAGTCACAACTGTGAGGTGGAACAGGTGGTGCAGCAAAGAAAAAATGAGACTTGGGTCTTGGAGTGAAAGGAGTCTGGGAGTGTTTCCTTATGCATGCAGCGCAGAGCCTCTTTTGTGGCAATAAAACGCTAATCGCGGCACATGACAGCAATTGTTCATTTGGATGTATTCAGTCTTCTTCGTATCCTCAATATTAAATGTCAAGCGCAATTGTACATGATGTCTGATTGAAATTTTTGTTTTGTTTTGTATTCACAGTAGCTAACTTGGTCCCTAATAGCCAGCCCCAAAGGTATCCCGATTCCAAAAAAATCCCCCAAAAATCCCAAAATCCCACCGGGGAAAAGATCTCGACAAACTGACTCCATCAAGCCCTGCGCACTGAAGGAGAGAATCTGACAAAAAGAAACAAACGACAAAAGAAAATGATGCATAAATAGTAGTAAATAGGAACTAGCGAAGGAGCAAGTAAAGCCAATACATAGTGAAAAGATCATGAACAAAGGAAAAGGTATTTGTGTCTACAGTAGGACTCGTGTTCAGAGATCTGAAACGCCTAAGTAATTTAAAAAAACATGACAAGAACAACTTTACAAATTCTTTAGTTAATCAGAGGCTGCTTAGGTGCGACATGGGGAATCATGATAGGTGAGAGGTGACCATGGAAACACGCTGGAACGCAGCTTCCATGCTATGGCAGAGGCAAGAGAAACGGTTCACCGTAGCTCCGGACTCATCCCCGACAACCAGCTCGAATGCATGCGCAGATTTTCCCGATTCCACTCCGTTGAAAAAGACGTCCGCTGACCCTTGAGGGTTGGAAGTAGCCGAGGAGTCCGCGAAGAGAGCAAAGGCAGGGTCTAATTCGTTAAATTCAACATCTGGGTTTTCTACGCCAACGGTAGACTCCTTCGAGCCTTCGACGATCGGCGAGCGCTCGAAAACGGGGATCTCATTCTTGGCGTTCGGGACCTCAGGGAGATAGGCTCCAACCTCAGACGACTTGCCGGACAAGAACTCGGTATCAATTACAGGGGGTTCGGGAACTTCCAAGACAGCAAACACGGAGGCATTGTAGTTGATATCAATGCCCGAGTTCCAACCAGCGTTGTTCATATTCATAGCAGCGACGTCAAGTCCTTGGTTCGGGACAACAACCATACCGACCTGAGGGTTCTGTTGCATGGCGAATTCCGGGGCACCTTGACCGTGGCTGGCATCCTTAGGAATGTTGGCCTGCATGGCTGGCTGCTGCTGGGGTTGAGGCTGGGACTGCATTTGCTGCGACTGTTGTTGCTGAGGGGGATGTGGGTGAGCCGATGCAGGGATGCCGTTGATGGACATCTCATCCAAGAATTGAGAGAAGTTGGGGGACGACAGAAGCATCCGCGCGAGATCAGTGAGACGAGCATTCTCCTCGAAGAGGGCGCGGTTCTGGAGACGCAATTCATGAGATTCATTGGTTCTCGCAGCGACCTCGCTTTCAAGTTGGCCGATGTATTCTAGGTAACGTTAGTTTATCATGTCACACACTGAGGAAAAGACGGCAAGTTCATACCCTTCCTCCGAGACCGGAAAGCACGAGCGGAGACTTTGTTGCGAAGCTGACGACGTTCCTTGCTGCTAAGCTTCTTTCCTTCTTCACTTGCCAATAGTCTCTCATCTTCATCCATATCTTGTTCATCCTTCTTGGCCTTGGCCATCTGGGGTAAGCCCGAAGGGCTGGGTGAATCGGACGGCGAGCTGGCCGAGCTGGATTGTCTCATCTGCTGCAGCAGACGAGTGATGCGCTCTTCCACGATGGGGTTCGGGTTCCGAGATGGCTGGACCTGAGGGGTTCCATTGTGCTGCATTTGTTCTTCCATGCGGCGCTGTTGTTGTAACTGTTGTTGCTGTTGTTGACGCATCATTTCATGATGCTTCTGTTGCTGGGCCGCCTTGGCCATCGCAGCCTGCTGCTGATGCATTCCCGGATACATGCGACCGACCTGGGTGGATGGACCGGTGGGAACCACTTCCTGGCCTCCGAGGGCACTCGGATCGACGAATTGGCTTTTGTTGGGGTTTGGCGAGAAAAAATAGCCAGGAACCGTTCCCATGTTGTCGGACTCCAGGTCCATTTCAGACGGGTTACGGGCAGGGATAGCGTTGAAATCTAGGGAAGCGTCCTCACGCTTCAGGTGGGCACCGGTAAACATCTCTCCATTCATCATATAGCCGGGGCTTGCAGCGTTGTACCCCATTCCATTCATGTGGTTGTAAGTCATTGCTTGAGCCAAAGCACCGGGAGGCAGACCTGTCTGCTGTTTGTGCTCGTCATACTGATGGCTCGGGCCTTGGAAAGCGAGTGGTGATTGACTAGGGGCAGCAAAACTGGCACTTCGAATGTCGCTGGTGCCGAATTCTGTGGTTGGGATGGTGGGTTGAGCAAGGGCCGCCTTTGGTCTGGATGGCTCTGACGTTGTGTAAGTGAGTTGATCAAGGTTGAGGAAGGTATCGATATCTTGGTCATATGTCGACGGGGCGACAACCGGATGTTCCGCTAATGTGGCCATGTTGTGTGAAGTCTGCGCCCCGACGGGGTTCTCGAGGAAAAGAAGGTTCTTTTTAAGGTCGTGTGGGAAGTGGATGTCAGTCGGATCAAAGGGATTTCCAGAAACTCGATCGGCCGGATGATAGATAGCGAGAGACGTGAAGGTAGTCAGAGTCTAATAAGGAGATTAAGAAGCGAGGCGAAAATTGAAAACAGGCTAAGCACAAGACGAATCGAAACAACCCACGGTACGCAGTGGGGTGGAAGTTGGTTGATGTGTTGTGTGTGTGTGTATAGAGGATCGACGATGATGGAAGAGTTGATGGGATGGGTTATGTTAAGAGTTGACAACAATAGAATAGGGGAAAGGGAAAAGTGAACGATGAACGGGGAATGGGAGAATGGAGTTCGCGCCGGGAGAGAGTGGAAGAGTGGAAGTGGAAAGGGAGGCGCCAGGGGAACCAAAAAGTGGGACGTTTCTCCACGCCAGGAATAGAAATCAGGTTCAGAGGCTTGCGCGTCCTCCGCTGACTCAGCCAATCTCTCCGGTGGTGCCCCGCCCGGTGTCCGACGTTGATAGGTCATCTCCCGGCCCTACTAGGGTTTCCGGACACTGTGCCCTACCAAGGAATCCACTTCGTTGCCCTTGCTAACCACTTAAGTGGGCATAGAGACGACAGGAAGCTGAGGGAGATCTTCGATAAGATCTAGGAGTATTGTTTGTCTACAGCTATGGAATCGTTTAGGCTATTTTGAATAATCTGATTAGCTATCCTCTTCTCAATATGGAAATCGAAGGCTATCGAATTGAGAAGTAGCTAACCTCCAATGGTCATTTCTCTATCCATTCGAGGCACATAGAGGACCTCTTTTGCCTGGTCGCAGGTACTACGGTATAGTAAAGTACCTACCGGGAGAGGGTAACAATACTAATGGGCAGTGCCTATCTATGCAATGCATTAGCAGGGAATGAACGGACCTTTCCCCCCCTTGCTAGTAACGCAAATTGTCTGCTCACAATCCCCATTGGTCCCATTTTATTCTGTATTTCCTTTTTTTTTTTTTTATTCTCATCTTTTACTCCTGTGACACTTTGCCGTTTCAGGTCTCGTTAGTTTACCGTAACGGCAACGGAATTCATAGCCGTCGCTTTTCAGTTTATTTTATTTTAAATTTTTTTTTTCCCTTCAGGATTATTGCCGAACCGGTTTAGGGTAACTTCGCCCTTGTGACGCCTGTGGCGCTCCGATAGGCCAATCAAGAATGACACTGACTAGCATCTATCAAAGTCCCATTCATCGTCTTCAATTTTTCCTTTTCCTGCCAAAAAGCTCACAATGTGTGGTCTTTCGTCCTTTGGAATGTTACTTGCTGGGCAATTGACGTCAAAATACTTACGGAACAATTCCGTAGGGATGGTGACCACATACCAGTTTCAACCGCAAACGGCTCAAGAAGCATCCAAGGACACAACGCAAAAGATAACGCACGACACCATTTACGACCTTCTAGATGCCTCTACCATATATCAGCCGGGGTTCTAGAAGAGCAATGGTTCAATCAATGAGGTTCTCGACTCTCGAAGCGAACCCGCCCTATTCTCAGTTTTCAATCTGCTGGTGCTGGTGGGTTTTTCCTTAGTGGGTTTGGTGGATCACCACCACCGGAAACAAAGCTTGGCATAGACCTAAGTCTCCCGTTCAAACGGGCATAGCCACTTACGCAACTGCCCATACCCTTCATTTTACACACTAAGAGGCTTCCCCTAGAGAACAAAACGGGGCAGAAAGTCCTCCTCGACTCCTGTATGCTAGTTGTCACGAATTGTGGGCATCTCGCCCTGTGTTGTTGCGCTACTATCAGCTATTGGGCCATTTGATCCGGCTATCGTCCGGTCTTGCTTTTTGCTCAGCTGGATAATCTCCTTTTAGGTTGGACCGGTCCATGCGCTAAGTTAGTACTCCGAGTATGCACCCCTGGCTGAGCATGACTGGCGCCACTCCTCGAGTCCGACTTCGCTCGGTCGACTACCATCATTTTAGCATTGAAAAAATGAGATCTCAAGTTATCTCAGTTGTCATGAATCGTTAAATCTCTTCAGCTTGAAACACGGGGGAAGGAAAGACATTAACTTTATGATATAGATTAATACAGATAAACCACCATACTGTGCTGTTTCCTCAAAAAACACTTGAAACAGTAGAAGCAGCCCTCGGTCGAAATAACCTCATTTGGTTTCATACATACGATATCCGGCAACCCAATGTATTGGCAGCCGGCCCTACCACGGGCAATGGCCTAGAATTGCCCAAACCGCGTAAGCAGGAGTTGTCCTATGAGGCTGGACTCAATCGTCTCAAGCATATACGTGGATACCATTTCCTTTCAAGGGCACTACCCCGTACAAAGCCACATTCTATAATGTGTCACCAGGCCCGAGGAGAGAAAAGAGAATAGGGTAGATAGGGCCATCAGCCATTGGAGTTTAGCCTAGTGCTTCGTTCCTAAGTACACCGGAGAACTGCCGCCACTTGGGCCAAAAATACCTCTTCATTTTAACTTTTAGTGTCTTCCTCAACCCACTGCCATGGGCAGTGCTAGCGGATGTTATAGTTTTCTCCAGGATGTAAGCCGGGCTTAAATTTTTGGGCTGAAGAGCTAAGTTCTTGAACAGGAAATGAGTGTCCATATCTAGACTGCTTAGGGTTACCTGCTAAAACCGTACTAGAACCAGACCATGTTTTAATATCTATATTGAACTTCAGGTTTCCATTTACGGAGGTGTGCAATCTCTTGGGTAGCTTATCTAGTATTCCTGCTGCGAATAGGCTAAGTTCCTGGAAGAAAACGACTCATGCTCGTCGCAAATCCTTAATTTCGGATCTTCCACCAGAATTAATAGTCGAAGCGGTAGTGTTGTAGAACAGGCTTTGCCACCAGTCTCATCCAGTCACTTTGGAACTCGCCCTCTTCTTTCCAACCCAACTCAGCGCCACTTTTCAATTAGCCGACAAAACTACAGGGGGAGCGCGGGTAAAGGATGCTCGTCTCCATATAACCATTTATTTTCGTTCGTCACATTTAATGAAATTATTATAAGTGATCCTAATTAGATACTGTTTGTTATCTTATTTTATTACTAGCTCAACATCAGTACTTTTACTCAGTGGGGAGCATTTGCATTCGTATTACTGGGTTAGAGAGACCACCATAAGATAATGCCTATACCAAGGCAATACTAATATTTTTATCTCATCTCACCACACTCAGCTATACGTAATGTCCAGCGCCTCTTTATCAACGATCTTCCCGTCTCTCGGTCTACCAGTATTGTTTAACCTAGACATCATTAGGCCCATAACAGTAGATGTAGTCAAGCTGACGGGGTGGGATAATCACGTTCGAACCCCTTGGGGCCTGATAACCAGGGGGGGATTCGGGTGATGGCTAAAATGAAGCGTTAATCATAAAGCAAAGAAGTAACCCATCTAAAGTTGTCGACTCCACAGCCATAAAACACAGTTAGCTGTGTTTTGAATGTCGGTCAAAACGCCCCTATGCAAATAACCCGTCAGATATGCAATATTTTTGGATAGAAGAAGTGGACTGACGGGTGCCCCAATGGCTGCAATTTTTCCGCGTCAATCTCCTGGTGGTAGTAGTCACCATTGGAAGTATACGCAAGCTATTAGTGATTGGTTAGTTAGTGAATCTTGTATGGCTCTGGCAGGATGAGGCGGAGATGTAGAGGGCAATGGCTGCCGCGAGAAGGGAAGAGATCTGCATCTTGTGTCTTGAATATAATATGGTCTCTGTTGTATGTATGGTAGATGGTTGAAGAAAAAATTGAGATGATCAAGAGTGTATGGACCGAAAAGCTCTTGTGTTTTATATCTTTTCTAAGCAGCAGTATAGAGCAGACCTCTCCCAGATTGTAGGTAATGTGGTCGAGACTTCATCAAGGTAGTAAGTTTGCTTGATTTTCGCTTGCAGCCTGGATATCTCTTAATGAGATAATTCAAGACCCAAGCCCTGAATAAACTACATCAATACATTGCCCAATTGAATACGAGGACGCTGTCACGACATGAATAAATCCGATACAATGACATCAAGATTGCAAGAATATCTCGAATTGCTTGCTGCATAGGGCTACTATACAATATTAGCTGTACACAAGGTTAAGAATGACGATCATCTAACCCCAAGAATGACTCTATATCCGATCTAGAACCTGTTGTAACAAGAGTCTAGTAAATTGAATGACTCGCTATGTTCTTCTAGAGTTCTAAGAACCTATACCAGGGTACAGATTTACCCATTTCTAGTTGTGAATAGGTTGTGGAACTATTCTAGATTAGGGAAGATTGGATAGTGGTGAGATCATGGCCATATATAGTTCTATTGGTATATACCTGTCTATGTATCTTCGCAGAACTCTTGGGAATTGACGTTCATGGACCATGTTTCATAGATCATACACTGGACGTCGATGATGATCTGAGAATCAAATGGTCCGTGGGGAAAAAGGAAAAAATAATAATTGAACACTGACAGATTTGACCCAAGGATTCAATGAACCGGGACTGCTGGGGTCAAAACAGCATTAAGCTTTTAGCAATATCCGGGCCATTCCGCGACTGCCCGCGCAATTCGTATGTACATCTTCTATCGTGTCTACAGTAAATAGTGCCACGTCCTAGCCAAACATGTACAGGAACATATGAGGTGTCAGAGCTCGTGTCAGAGCTCGTGTCAGATCATCCGCGATTGTTCGTCGAATTGCTTTCTCGGTGGTTTCTAACAGCTAATCAGAACGACAACCTAAACATATATGGAATGAGATGGTTGGTTACCGCAATTATCCTCCGGGCTTGGAGTCCTAGTATAGCAGCGTAATAGTAGAAGCTATTACGAAACAAGGGGTGAAGGAGTCATTTGGCACAGATCGTCAGGGCATCCTTGCTCTTCTCTCGTAAGTCAGACCGAACACTTGAACAAGGCGTCGATTACAAAATCGACTGTCTCAACGTTTCACATTTTTTCGAGTTAGATCTTCCCTGTTTCCTACATGGTCATTGCTACTTTGCATCAGCTACGGTGTGTGTTCTCTCCGCATTGCAATCCCCATCGGCTCAACATCGGGCATACCGTCCAAAACTCCTTTTTTCTAAACTCAAATCGGACCTGGAATATGAACCATGCGGTATATTTAGAACCGGGCCTCCATCATAAAACATACAATATTGCTTTTCTATTCCAAAAATATAATTTTTCCTTTTCCCTAGATTTTTCGGAGGGAGTATATGCTGGCCACCTGTCGTAAGCTAATACCAAAAACAGTTGCTCGAGTGTGGCAGTGTAACTCCCTACGGAGGCAGCACCATTTCAATTGCCACTGCTTTGTGCATGCCACTGCTTTGTGCATGCCACTGCTTTGTGCATGCCATTGTACTACCCTTACTGAACAAAACTGACATCGATGATTACTATCTAGTATGAAATATTCTCTAGCTGAAGAGAGTAATTGCCGAAACAGAAAATGTGGTGATGTGATACATTTCTGACGTTTCATTGGCTACACTTAGGTTTATGTGGAGACTCATACGTCGTTTGGACATCACTTCAACCAGCTCAGTATGATCTATACTACACATTTATGGAGTATGAAGAGAGGCAATAGACATGAGGTCATGGAATCGAATTGTGGATATTATAGCCTGCGGTACTTTCTCATTTCCTTGTTTCAAAGAAAAAAAAAAAATTAGAGTCATGTCAGGTTTTCGTAAGGTACAAAGATGGAGACAGTAGTACAATCAATAAGGAGTACATTGCGTGGCATTGTATATTCCTCGCTTACTCCTCGGGCTGATCGTACTGAGTCTTCGAACCACCTTTCTGGCCAGCAGCACGGGCTCTAGGGTCACCGGGTTGGAAGCTTCCACCAGAAGCCTGACCACCCTTGGAAGCAATGTCTCTCTAATGAAAACAAAAGGTCATCAGCGTTTGCCATAGCCATAACTGTTTGTGAGTAGCGAGTACCTACCTGTTTCTGAGTGTCCATACTGGCAAAACCTCCCTGGTGGCTGCTTTGGCCTCCCTTGCGGGCAATGTTCTCAACCTCCTCATGAGGGCGGTTGCTGAAGTTTCCGGGGTTTGTGTTTGAAGCCATTTTGTAATAGATCTGGACTCAAGATAAATCTGGTAATTGGAAAGTATTTGATAAAACTGTGTCTGTATAGATTAAGAATAATGTCTCTCGATAGAACAGAATCTGCCGCACTTATAAGTTTCAGGTTCCTCTATCAAAACGATATGAGGTCATGGTATAACCGCTTGACGTCTGAATGGCATGATATGACCACAATGTGACGCAACGTCTCATTATGGATAGTTACGTGCCAGATATAGAACTGTTGCTAATCTTGAAAAACCTAAATTATAATCTTGGAGATTTGTCTTCAATCCCACGGTTCGATCCGTCTACCCAGCCTCGGCTCGGTATATGATATAGGATCATGATAACGTCGTGCTATGTAATTCTTAGGTATTACATTTAAACAGGGCAAATAGAACGCATTAGCCGTGGTCGAACTCAGGAGATCACCAAAAATAGCGAATGGGGCCTTGAATCGTATCCATCTGATCGGTGCAACTTCCGCTACGTATTCATTGCGTCCTCTCAACAGCTGTGTTGCTGTTGAGACATTCGATAGACAAGGCCTAGAATATTACTATTCGCCCCGTCCATAATTATTCGAATCTAGATCTGCTGTAAGGAGTGTCTATGCTCTATGTAATTGTCGTGTCATAACTAGTGAAGTTAGATGATCGTGTTTTTGACCTCTACCTAATGTCCTTCATATACCAGCGATCGAAGCGGACAGAGCTGTAGTTGACTTGATTTATTTGAAAGTAAGTTCGCCAGAGACCTTTGAGTTTGCAGCATGGATCTTTTGTCGGTGTTTTATAAAACGTGCTATGCCTATAATGGTATATCCAAGTCTGAAACATAAGGAATAAGACGGTGTCTAGAATTGTACAATGTGCACCAATTATGTCTGTTGAGTCTATGTTATAATATGCTTGCTGGCGAGTGACTGTATATAAATTCGAACTACCTTAACCAAAAATAAGCTTACTTAGTGCAGCTTATATTCTTTTGCTGTATGTAGACATGAATGGGAGTTTGTCTCAAGATTTAACGAGTCGAGAAGTGCTATTGAGACGGCTATAACCTCTCAGCTCCCGGTAACAGCATGGTAGAAATTAGCTCCTTTTATGAACGACTATTATATCATTATGGCTTTCAGACTCGCATAACCCTGAAAATAATCGGCTAAGCAACATTTCATCTTCCGAAGAGCTATATAATGTCAGTAATAGATTCGTCTGTCAGAATGTGTAAGAGCCAATCAATGGTTTAATCTTTCTCGTGACTCATCAGTGAGTCATTCCAGCCACTTTTTATATAAAAGGCGCAGTGGCAATCTCGGTAAACTGCTAGAAATCCGCACAAAATACGAGCCTGAGACACAGGTTGATTCCTCAGGCCAATGAGGGCGGCTATTCCTCTTCGGGACCCCGACTCTTGACTGCATACTTTCAGGTACAACCATCCTTAAATGTGATCGCCCAAGTGACTCAAGATAGTTATTCATAGTGGAGAAGAAAATTTATGCATTTTGTTCGCTTTAGATAATGTAACTTAGTGTAACCCCTTACTAGTCGGACCCTGAACTCTCCATGGAGGGGTACTACTTTATTAATATGAAATGTTGAGTAGCATGGGCAGCAAGGAACTGTTCTTTTCATCAAATATCAAACTCAACCTATACTTCCTTTCAAAGACTCGACTTGCCTAGGTACGCCTACCTGAAGTACTCGGACTCTGACATAGACAATTGAACGATGAATTCATCCATTCTCGCAACTTGCAAACAAACTCGTTTTCATCTCCTTGATGACAGGCCTACCCAGGAGGTATTCTGCTACGATATCCTAAACACCTTATATAATAAACTGATGTCTCTTTCCTTTACCAAAGATTGATGTGGATGGTCTTTCTATCGCTGTCTCATCTGCACGAGATGTAGCGGAGGATCCCTCAAAGCCGAAACCTAAAGGGAAATCAAAGGCAAAGCCGGATACAAGGGAACTCCTTTCAGATGCTTATTTGCGTTTGAAGGCAGGCGTGCACTATGGGTTGATAGGCCGAAACGGTACTGGGAAGTCAAGTGAGTATATATATCCTAATTGTAGCTAGAAGTGCACATCACGTCAAGAGGGGATGAATCTAAGGTAGCGAGATGCCTCAAGCTAACCAGTTGCTATCTTCAGCTCTCTTACGAGCAATTGCTGACAAGCTTGTCCCTGGTATACCCCATCCAACACGTATAGCTATCTTGCAGCAGATGGACACCACATCACAAGATAACCTCAAGCACTTTGCGGTCGATGCCGTGGAAAGCCAAAACAAGACAGTTCTTGAATATGTTATGAGCAGTGATAATTCTCGGAATGAAATTGTCCAAAAGATGAACTGTAAGTTGTCATTCTTCTGCAGGAATAGCCGCACCTTTCATATCGTCGCTGATCAAGTCGATGTTCCAGATTTGTCCAAGAGTTTTGAGACAGAAGATCCGTTACAGCCCGTCAGCGCTATTCGTCAAATCCGGCATGACAAGATTGAAAAAGAGCTATTTCTGGCTCAGAAAAATGCGAGCCTAAAGAGTGGAGCAAGAGGTTTACAGGCACGAAAGAATTTGAAAGCCGCCGAGTCTAAATTTCAAGCCTCACTAGTACTGTAAGTTCCTTCGTTCTGAACTATTCGTGCTCTGTCTGAACTTCAGAGATTGCACCAAGAGAAAGATGCCATCGATGCCGATGCAGTAAAAGAAGACACACAAGCTGCGGTGGATATACTGCAGGACCTACAGTCTCAGTTCGAAGCTGTGAGTAGGATCTTATCGGAAACAGAGTGACATTCACTGAAGTATACATTGATAGATGAAACTCGTCGACATAGAGCAACAGGCTCGACAGATACTGATTGGCTTAGGCTTCCAAGAAACCACATTTGACAAACAATTTATTACACTATCAGGAGGTTGGCGCATGCGATGTATGCTGGCAAGCGTTCTGATTCAGAACCCGGACTTCATGATCCTTGATGAACCGACAAACTTCCTAGACCTGCTGGGAGTGGTTTGGCTTGAGAATTATCTTCAGCAGTTGAAGGACTCATCACAAACAACTATAATTCTGGTTTCTCACGATAGGGACTTCGTAAACTCCGTTTGTGAAGAGATAATCATCCTCAGGGACCAGAAACTCACTTATTTTAAAGGTAATCTGTCCGCCTATCAGAAAGACTTTGAAGAGCAGAAACTGTACTGGGGTCGAATGAAAGAGGCACAGGATCGTCAGATTGCCCACATGGAAGCAACTATTCGCGAAACAACCAAAACGGGAAAGAAGACAAACGATGATAATAAGTTACGCATGGCCAAGTCACGGCAGAAGAAATTGGACGACAGGATGGGCATTCAAGTAAGTGCCACCGGAGGACGATTCAAACTGAACCGCGATCTGGCTGGGTGGCATTTGAGTGCTCGAGAAGAGATCGAGGTTCCGACAGATGAAAAAGGCGTCTCGATTATCCTACCTGATGCTGTAGAACTTCGATATCCCGGCCCACTCATATCCGCGGAAGGTATTGTTTTCAGTTATAAACCTAATAGCAGCCCCCTATTGAATGGGGCAGGCCTTGTGATGCATATGGGGGATCGGGTCGGCCTCATGGGCCTCAACGGGTGTGGAAAGTCCACATTAATACGTATTCTCGTCGGAAATATGCTGCCAACTAAGGGGAAGATCTCAACTCATTCGAGATTAAAACTTGGTTACTACGCCCAACACTCAATTGAGAACCTTCAAAAACAAGGTCAAGCCGATCCTAGCTTAACCGCACTCGGGTTCATGTCTAAAGAGACCGATGGTACATTAAATGAAGGTCAACTGAGGGGCTTACTGGCAAGCTTGGGTCTCCAAGGTCGACTCGCCTCGGATGTTCCGGTTTCTCGACTATCGGGCGGTCAACTTGTGAGCACTGCATATCTACAATGATAGCCTATCGGCATTGGCTAACTAGATTCCTTAGGTCCGTTTGGCGTTGGCAAGGGTGATCTGGAACTCCCCACACCTGCTCATCCTGGACGAAATTACTACTCACCTGGACTTCCATACCGTTACGGCGCTTGCATCCGCGTTATCTTCTTTCAACGGAGCAATTCTGTTAGTATCACACGACCGGTTCCTAGTACGTTCGGTCATAGAAGGAAAACGTGACGAGGAGCACAAATTAGACGATGATTTCGAGGGTGTGGACAAAGAAACAGATGAAACTCAGGGTAGAAGACGCGTTGTGTATGTCATGAAGGCAGGAATCCTTAAGGAGCAGAGTAACGGGGTGGAGCAGTTCGAACAGAGCCTTGTGAAGAGGGTGCAAAAGATGCTTCCCACACGAGGGTAGGTTTGTGACTGTGTCTATATAACGGATGAGCTATATAAGAAATTCTGAAAATTCTACACCCAACTTAGTTGTAAAGTCACTCTCAAGCACATCAATATGTATCAGCTAAGCTGAACTGGCTTACTGTACTATGACACTAGAAAATACCTCGGGATCGTCAGCACGCGCAATCCTGCGGATGTTCTCGTTGTCGTAAATGCGACTTTTGTTCCAGTGGTGCACGTATTTGAGCACTCTCATCGTATTGCATGGTTGAGTAATACTTACAAAAACCAACTAACTACTTGTAGTAGTACTACTGCTTGGAAGACTGTAGTTCCACAGAATGGCGGCTCGTCTATTTTGAGCTAGTCCAAGCGTTCCCCGACATCGCCGAATGACTAACTAGTATCTAGCCACTTAGTCTTGGTTAACATCTGCGGAGAAGCATTTCAGCGAATAGAACCACACCAGATGACTCGATGCTGATAAGCAAAGGCTTTGCCCCCCTCCTTCTTATTCTTAATGTCTCCCTTTAAGATCTATACGCTCACCACTCATTTTCACACCCATTTAAAGCAGACGTCTGTGGAATGCCGGAAGTAGTCGGGCTTGCGTCACCGCTAAGCACAACCGCTGCTCACTCACGATGACTAAGTTCATGTTCCTGAGGCGCAGGTTGGCCGCCGCCTCGTCTATTCGAAGGGTTCCCTACAGTCCGACCGGTAGCAAAAAGCTATATCCACATACCAGGCTGTATAGTGCAGGTTCGTCGCCTGTACAGAATGAGAAAGACGATCCAAAAAGCCCTCCTACTTACTTCCCGAACACGGACGCCTTCCCTCGGAAACCTTCCCCACGATCGTCTGCCTTAAAAACCGCGAAACCGTTTTCCGATTTCCTGACGGACAGCTTTAGTCGCCAACATGACTACCTCCGAATAAGCGTCACCGAGCGCTGCAATCTCCGATGTGTATACTGTATGCCAGAAGAGGGCGTGGAGCTCTCGCCACCAACTCGCCTCCTCACCTCGCCTGAGATAGTGTACCTATCGTCGCTTTTTGTCTCGCAAGGCGTCACAAAGATTCGTCTGACAGGGGGTGAACCTACTGTGCGAAAGGATATTGTTCCTTTAATGCAGTCTATCGGCCACTTACGTCGTAACGGGCTTCGGGAGCTATGTCTTACGACCAACGGGATTTCGTTGCATCGCAAATTGGAACCAATGGTCGAAGCGGGGCTGACTGGGATAAATCTCAGTCTGGACACTCTAGATCCTTTTCAGTTCCAAATAATGACGAGGAGGAAAGGGTTCGATGCTGTGATGAAGAGCATCGATAAGATTTTGAGCCTGAACAAATTAGGAGCCGGGATCAAATTGAAGATTAACTGTGTGGTAATGCGTGGGGTCAATGACCGGGAGATTATCCCGTTTGTTGAGATGGGGCGCGAGAGCCCCATTGAAGTGCGTTTTATTGAGTACATGCCTTTTGATGGCAACAGATGGAACCAAAAGAAGATGGTTTCTTACCAGGAGATGTTGGCAGTCATTCGGGAGAAATATCCAACATTGGAGAAAGTGGCAGATCACAAAAACGATACTAGTAAAACCTATCAGGTACCGGGTTTCGAAGGTTGCGTTGGGTTCATCACTAGCATGACGCATAATTTCTGTGGTACGTGCAATCGTCTGAGGATCACTTCCGACGGAAACTTGAAGGTATGCCTGTTTGGTAATGCGGAGGTATCACTACGCGACATCATTCGGAAAGCAAACAACGGTGAACCGGTCGACGAGGCTGCAATGAATCAACTGCAGCTGCTCCAAGCTGCGGACCGAGCCTCTCGAATTAACGAGGAGGGTGGATCCATTGATGAAAGAGAACGAGAGCTTCTTGACATTGTCGGAATGGCTGTCAAACGGAAGAAGGAGAAACATGCTGGCATGGGCGCATTGGAGAATATGAAAAATAGGCCGATGATTCTCATTGGTGGGTAGGCGCAACCTTCTCTTATTTCCTCCCGCATACTGTTTGGCGAATCAATGTGATGTTATGAATCATGATCAATGCATGAGCTAGGATGCCGTTTCGTTCCATTGGTACACCGACGAGTGGTGGCTCAGCTGAGCATTCGTATCTATGAACCTGGCTGCCGGAAGTGATGCTGATAGGCGGGATTTAGATAATGGGCCTACGAGGACACTCAGGGACTCAAAACTCTCTAGATTGTTGGCGACATCCACGAGGAAAACCCCATGGTCGGCGATTCCGACACACTTGCTCCAGTTTAGCATGCCTCATCCGGTCCAACTCCGTTATTATCATGGGGGTCGTAGTAGCGCTTCGCCCGAATCGAAATTGTCAAATCCCGAACCCCAGGGCAAAGTCACCCCTACGAACTCTCTCCCTACAGAGTCTGATCCTGACTTGCCTCATCTTACTCCTTCGCAAAATGTTCACATGACTAAAATCAGTCAAAAGCCAGTTACAGAACGGTCAGCGACAGCCACGTGCCTCGTGGAATTTTCCAACCCACGTCCGTGGGAGCTACTCCGGGAGGGACGTGGTACACGGAAAGGTGACGTGTTTAGTGTCGCTCGCATTGCTGGTATTATGGCTGCGAAGAAGGCACCAGACCTGATTCCACTGTGCCATCCGGGCATAGGAATTACAGGGGTCGAAGTGGACGCCAAGCTAGTCGACCCATCATCCCCTCAGCTTGGAACAGACAAGCCCATAAGATACGGTGGGATGCGTGTGTTAGCAACAGTAAACTGTCTGGGTCGTACAGGGGTGGAAATGGAGGCGATGACAGCGACCATGGGAGCAGCGTTAACAGTATACGATATGCTGAAAGCTGTTGATAAGGGAATGGTAATTGATGGTGTGCAGCTTCTTGAAAAGAAAGGCGGGAAAAGTGGTCACTGGATCCGTGAGAAGCAAGTATGATCAGGGAGCAGGGATAAAATAGTTTATTGGTGCTTAATAGTGAATCATGAAATTATAAAGAGCATAAAATCACATAAAAAGGTACAAGGATTAAAGATGCATGGAAACCCTGGTAGCTTTTTAAGCCAGCCCTATGACAGAACCCTAAAAATAGGTTATCAGTTTACCAACGTAGATTTTCGCCAAGATTGGTTAAGCTTGATGATCAGCGGCCGGTATGATTGGTCCCGGTCCCACCGCTACTATTTTTTTTCCTTTTTTATAACGGTCACTTTATTTTCCACTTCCCCTTCATCATCTCTACATCTACAGTACTACGCAGCATTACTTACACACTTACATACCCCTTGATCTTCTTTTCGCCACTTAGGGCTTATTGAAATGGAATAACACACGCATTTACCCCCGATTTTTCCAAACAAAGAATTTAAACTCTCAGAAACCAAACAGTGAGAAGTAAACTTATCATACTGAACCCAACATTATCACGTTGGCGGTAATACACACTATTAACTTTCATACTCACACAACCTCAAACCATCGCTCGTCTCTCTGGTTACCGATCACCACATCTTATTGTTCATCATTCGGGATCGACATGCATTATCGGACAAGACTAAAGATATATCAAAATTTTCGTCAACATCCTTGTGGGTAGCGGTGTGCGCCCCTCACAAAAATTCGAATCCACTTCATCAATTTGCTCTCTGTCGGAGATATTAGGGGCTTCCAAATCGTCATATCGGGGCACCTGCAGATCCCCCTTGCGTGCTTGGTCACATTCAACACATTTCTCCTGCTGAGGATGGGTGCATCCTGTATGTTTCTTCCTCTCTCTCTTCGCCCAATTCTTGACATAGAGACGTCTACAATGCTACGCTTGCTTAAACGTCACTGACATTCACGCTACATGTAGCACGAGGCTGGCTTCGGCCTCTGGGTCGAAGCGTCATGGCGGTAGTACCGCCATTCAACTTTATTACGCTACACTATGCTTACTTTATTGCAACATCATTGATCTGCAGCATCATCTTTTGGGGAGCTTCGGATCCATTTCACAGTGTCTCTTATGCCGATTCGTTGTTTATGTGTGTCAGTGCCATTACAGGCGCTGGTTTGAACACTGTATATTTCTCCTCTTATCACAGGCCTTGAGCTGGTTCCCTTTCGCACAACACAGTTAGTAACCCATTATTTAGGTGGACTTATCTTCATTAAATACGTTTCAACAAGGAGTACTTTTCGTGCTCCTCATGCTAGGACACGCTATCCTCATCTCTATTCCCGTCTTGTTTGTGAGGAAGAGGGCGTTTGAAAATCGATTCAAACACATCTCACAGAAGTGGGCGCAGGATAGAGAATCTCGCCCCACTTCGGACCTTGATATTCCGCCGACAGGGGTGGATGCGTCCGTCACCTATGTGCAAACAACAAAATCGGACGCTGGTCACGACACCAAGGCGTCAAGGGTGTCTGAGACTACTCCCGTAGAGACCCCTTCTCACGTGGCCGGTGATGATATTCAATGGGCCGATGATCAGATAACGATTGGTACGCGAGCACGCTCGCATCACCATAATAATCGAGTATTCCCTATGGTGGGAGTTGGAGCTCGGCCTGACTTGAACAACCATCCCAAAGATACCTTACCCAATATTCCTTTTCCAGAGAAAGATGATGTACCACAACTGAAAGGTATGATTCAAGGGACGCAGAAGTATTTCGCGTCCAGAGGTATTATCTCCCGAAACTCTCAGTTTCATGGCCTTACACCTGAAGAGCGAGAGAGACTTGGCGGAGTTGAGTACAAGGCGGTTTCGATTTTGACAGTGATCGTGGCTCTTTACTGGCTAATGTTCTTGATCATTGGTATGGCTGGCATGGGAGGTTGGTTAGAAGCAAACCATCCAGACATTTCCCTCAAGAACGGTTTATCTCCGTACTGGACAGGATGCTTCTTCGCGGTCTCGGCATTCGTGAACAGCGGGATGTCTCTCTTGGACGCAAATATGGTTGCGCTACAAAACAAGTAAGTTTCTCATGCATCTCCCGTACCTTGCCGCGTACTGATCGTTGTAGTGTGTATCCACTTCTCACCATGGGTCTTCTGATTCTCGCCGGAAACACTCTTTATCCTTGTTTCTTGAGGCTTATTATCTGGACTTTGAGACGCATAACCCCAGATCGACCAGGGTGGGAGACATGGAGAGTTACCCTGGACTTTATTCTGGATCATCCCAGAAGGGTCTATACAAACCTTTTCCCCAGACGTCACACTTGGTATCTACTGGGAACCATCATTGTCCTGAATGGCATTGACTGGGCAGGCTTTGAGATACTCGCCATTGGGAATAAAGAAATCGAGCAATTGCCGACTGACTACCGAGTTTTGGACGGCCTGTTCCAAGCCTTAGGTGCGCATCTCACCCCCAACTTCTCCCATTGTCCTCTCCATCTAATTTAATATCCAGCTGTGCGCTCGGGTGGATTCTACGTCGTCACCATCTCTGAACTCCGCCAGGGCTTACTTGTCCTCTACGTCCTCATGATGTACGTCTCAGCATTCCCGGTGTTAGTCACCATGAGAAACACGAACGTCTACGAAGAACGTTCCCTGGGTATCTACGCCCATGACGATCCAGAAACCGAAGCCGAAGGTCAAACCAAACCGAGTATCTTCATGGGTCTCGTCAGGCACCACCTTCTGGGACGACAAGATGTCTCAACCACTGAGTCCTCACGTAGCTATTTCGTCCACCAACAGTTACGTTCCCAACTCAGCCACGATATTTGGTGGATTGCCCTTGCAGTCCTCTTCATTTCCATTGCAGAATCAGCCAACTTCAAGCACGATCCTGTGAGCTATTCGACTTTTAACATCATTTTCGAGGTCGTCTCCGCCTACGGGTGCGTCGGCGTTAGTGTCGGCTTCCCGGGCAAGAACAGCTCCTTCTGTGGTGCCTGGCACGCAATCAGTAAACTGATTCTGGCGGCGGTCGCACTGCGAGGACGTCACAGGGGTCTTCCGGTTGCTATTGACCAGGCTATTATGTTGCCTAGTGAATCCCTTGCTTGGGCTGAGGAGGAAGATGCCGCCCTGAGACGAGAAAAAACTCGTGCTTGGGGGGCTGATAGGATGCCTGTTGGTGCTGTTTGATTCCTGTCTTTATCTGTTGCAAGGAATGTTATAGACATACACTTGTGACTAGGATATATCCTTTAGGGTATATCTTGCGTGTACGTTTGTGCGGATCCATTGTTTGGTGGATATTGTGGATTTGCTCAAATGTATAACGTGGACAATGGAAGAATTCATCGATTTCTGTATAAAGGTTTTGCTGGCACATATTGGAATTTTGCCTTGCTTTATGTTTCTTTTGGCCTCTTGTTTGCTTTTATGCTTTTATGCTTTGCTTCGTTTGTTATTTAGTTTTTGGTATATATTTTGAATTGTTTTCGGCATTATGGTTCAGTCTCCTGTAGAGTTTCAACTTTTGAATATGCCGACATCAGAATAAATGAGAACATGTCTTGAATAGCTACAATCAGAACCAGAGATACATAGAGATAGTGCCATCAAAAGTACAGTAAGAAAGGGAAATATAATCTAATCCTCCTCTTCCTCAAACTCCATCTCACCCTCGTCTTCATCCTCCAGCTCTTCCTCCTCTTCCTCTTCGCCCTCAGAAGAGGCAGCATCCTCACTATCACTCACATCGCTTCCCTCAAAACCACCCATCATCACATCCTCCTTATCAGCCGCCTTCTCCTCTGCTCTCCGCTTCTCCTCTTCGCGTCTCGATTGTTCAAGAAGGACAGCCTTTTCCTCTCTGATCTTCCGCTGGGACTTAACGAAAGCACCAAGTGGAGTTGATTCCCAGTCGATATCTTTCAGGAAGTTTTCCACCTCCGCCCGGTTACGGGGGGTATAGGTGACGCTGGTTCTGCGGTCTTCGATCCAGCGGGCGTTCGCCTCGACCTTCTGCACCAGAAGGAGTATCATCTGGTTGACCCTGGTGTTCTTGTTACCCGTGGAGCGGGAGCTGACCAGTTTCAACCAGCGCTTGAGGGAGACCATGATCGGGACCGAGAGTTCAGGGAAAGCGACGTGTTTAGTCCACAGGACGAAGAACTCGGAGAGGAGCTCGGCGATCTGTTCGCCGACACCGTCTTGGTAGACACGGGTGCGGAGGTAGGATTTCGGGGCGCGGATGGCGGTGTTGAAATCGAGTTGTTTAAGGGTGCTTAATTTCGGGTGCTTGCGCATCTCGGCTGAGTTGAGGACTTCCAGGAGGGCCGGGGCCAGCGGGATGTAGGTGCCTGTGGCGCGGGAGAGACGGAGGAGAGAGCGAGTCAGTTGGAAGCGGAGGGGGAAGTATGTTGCTGTGGGGATGAGTCGCATAGCGCCGATAGTGATCTGGACGACGGGGTAGATAAGGGGTCGCAGGGGGGATTGCTTGCCGGCTTTGGCTTCGGCGAGGCCATCGCAGTGCTGGGAGAGGACGCGGGACCAGAAGTCGAGCGAGTGCACGTATTGCCAGTTGTAGATTGTCTTGTAGGACTCCTTGGAGGTGTTGGTTATGCTGCTTCGGAGGTGCATGGCAAGTTGGCGGATGAAGCTGAAGCCGGCTGTGTAGGACACATTCTGGTCGATGCCCCATAGTTCGGCGGCGGAGTTCTTCATCAGGTTCACGCCAGCGAGGGTGTGTACGGTCGTGTTACGGCTGCCCTTGACGACACCCTCGTAGGAGGATTTAAGGACAGTCTCCTTGAGTCCGGCATCTCCGATGACCATTAGACGCCGCAACAACAGGAAGCCGGTGATACGGGTCGCTTCCGATGTAGAAACATCAGCCCAGATACTGACTATCGTTTTGGTTAGGACCTTCAGTAGCTTTCTGAATTGGAGCAGATAGGGAAGCATGGGTTCGATGGCGGAGAGTGTGAGCTTCAGTGTCTGTGCGTCGGACAGGTTGATGAGCAATTGGTGGACGGAGGAGGTATAGGACTTGATGAGAGGAGTGAGTGTCTTGAACTTCTTGGTCTCAAGAGACACCCTGACTTTGCCGGAGGCGGACACTTTGACGGGAAGGTGATGCGACAGAACTTTAGGAACAGAGCCGAGTGCTGTGACAAGGACTTCATGATAAACATTGGGATCTGAGATCGAATACTTCTGCTCTTGGGCGTCTGGCTCGTTGAGGTAGGCGGCTGAGCGGAAAGCGAGAACAGTCTGGCGCATTGCTCGGATCGAGTTTTGCTCCTGCATTAACTTATACCATTTCTTAACCATGGGGATGGTAAGTGTATTGTCGATCGTCTGTTCCTCTTCCTCCTTAGCAGCCTTCTTTTTCTTCTTCGCTGGCTGCTCTTCTTCGCCCTCGCTCAGCTCGTCCACTTCCGCGAGATCGCCCTGGTCGCCGAAATCAAGGAGCTCTGCATCGTTCTCCTTGAGATATTTGTAGAACTCTGGATCCTTCTCCTTCAATGATTCGAGTTGGTCCTTGTGCGCTTCAAAATCGTCGACATCACTGGCATCCGAGGCAGCTTCCTCGTCTTTCTCCCCAATGCTCGAAGCCGCAGAAGCTTCATCCTCATCTTTCTGATCTTCCGTTCGCTTGCGCTTGCCAATCTTAGGGGTAACATCCTTCTTCTTAGCCTTCTTGGCTTGACCGGCGTCGGCGTCTGTAATATCGAAACCACCCGCAAAGAAGTCGTCAACATTCATTTGAGCGAAGTCATTCTTCTTCTTAATGTCTTCTAGATTTTCCTCCGTAGCCTCCTCGGCATCAGCGCGTGCCCTAGCACTATCAGCCTTGCGTTTATCCTTTAGACGGTGACGCTGCTTGATTTTCGCAGCCGTATTTCGGCGTTCGAGAACATCCTTTAGATGCTTCTTCTCGAACTTCTTGGTGGATTTCTTCTGACTTCCGGCCATCGTGTCGCAATGTCCCACTCTGACCGCGCAGATGGGATCAAAAGTCCAAAATGGGGGAAAATCAATGGAAATGTAAGTGTTCACCAAATGGAAGGGTTTCAAAAGTTTTTTTGCGTAAAAAATTTAGATGTTGCGGCAGAAAATGGCGGCGCCGATCGCCCAATCGGGCCACCGCCTTTATCGCTCCCCCTTCGAGTGTATGCGCATTCCCGTCGCAACTGACGTATAGAACTGCGACTCACGATGTATGCTCAGCGCCCGTTGGCGTATGCGCCTACTCCCTACAGCTATACCCCGAACCCGGCCTTGTCTGCGTCCATCAATCTCGATGAGGTATGCTGGGGTGTCTGGCCTGCTTCCAGGGCGGCTGGCTAACTCCTATGCCAGGAAGTTAAATTAGCCTCCAGGTCGGCCGAGCGCGATCTCTACGAGTCGCTGGCGGAGATCTATAGCATAATAGTCACCCTCGATGGTCTCGAGAAGGCTTACATTAAAGATGTGGTTACGGAAGCGGAGTACACAGAAACGTGTGCTCGGTTACTGAAGCAGTACAAGTCTAGTTTGGGCGATGAGACCGTCGCAAACGAGTTCGTCGATCTAGAGACCTTCAAGCGAACATGGGGGGTGAGTTCTTTCAATTTCGTCATGTCCTTCGAGAATTAGTTCTGATCGTTCTCTTCCGCTAGTTGGAATGCCCCCGTGCTACGGAACGTCTTCGTGTCGGTCTTCCTGCCACCGTCGAGCAGGCTAGTCATAACACCCCAGCGGCTAACATGGGGTCGGCACCAGGAGGTGCTGCTGGAGGTGCTTCTGGCAGTTTGATACTGACGGCTACGGAGAACTTCATCACCTTTTTGGATGCGTTGAAGTTGAACATGGTGTCGAAGGATGCACTGCACCCGCTGCTTTCTGAAGTAATCCAATCCGTCAACAAGGTGACGGATGGAGATTTTGAGAACCGGGCCAAGATCATCCAGTGGCTGATCACATTGAACCAGATGCGCGCGACAGAAGAACTAAGTGAGGAGCAGGCAAGAGAATTGGCCTTTGATATTGAACAAGCTTACCAAGGGTTTAAATCGACATTGGCTTGAAAGTAGACATGTCACATCGCTTAACACTGCGATTAGGATGTAGTCGGCGAAAGCCGTCTGGAGTTGATCTTCGATAGGTGTAGGAATCTAGATCTATGCTTGAATTTTCATCCCCAATTTAAATAGTTTACTTGATTTTCTATCCGATTGCATTTAAACATCCAGGCACAGTTCAAAGCCTTGTCTCTGGACCGGAGCGGATCCGATCCGCGGAACGCCGTGATCCGGCCTTTCCTCTTTGGGCAATCACGACTTTTTTTTTTGGTGATTCAGGATCGGAGAACCGCCCAAATTTGGTTTGCCACAGGTACGGTGAATAGAAGAAAAAGGAGACTCTTCTCCCTTTCTATGTTGGCCTAAATCTATCACAATTGAAACCAGTAACCCTACCAGACTGCTACGATGATCAGTGCAGACCCGGAGGAGCCCCTCCACGGTATGTGTTCTCCAGGTTCTCCAAATTGATATGAGCGATAATGGACTGATAAGCGTCTCAAGTGTTCGACCTGCCTCAGCTCCATACCAAACCATCGGGCACCGAGATCCTAAGAACTCTTGACATCTTAGCGATCAAACCGAAGAGTTTCGCCTCCAATGCTCATTCAGCGGTGAAGACGCCGGCCGTTAACCCGGTTGGAGTAACTCGCTACCTAACATCTTTCATCTCGAGTTCACTTTCATGGCTAGAAACCGATGAGCTTCGGGAAGCCATCTGGGATGCAGCCGCTGCTCGACTTAGCGAGCGGTCTGGCCGAACAGGTATACGGAATCCTCTTGTAGTTGACTGGTTATCGGTGTTTCGTGTTGTCTAATATTGGCTCCCCCAATAGCGATGCCCGCCATGTCCCGTGTCTTCACGATCCCGAGTCCATGGGGCGAAGAGCTGACCCTAACCCTGCACGAACCATCCTTGACTGCCGACAATCTAGGAATGAAGACCTGGGTGTCGTCATACCTCCTCTCCCAACGGCTCCACACTATCCTCGAATCAACCCCACAACTCGTCCCATCCGACTCGACCACTCCTACTCCAAAGACAGACCGGGCACCCCGAGCCTTAGAGCTGGGCTCCGGAACAGGGCTCGTGGGTCTTTCATTCGCGGCCATCCGTGGAAAGCCAGCCTCGATCCATCTCACAGACCTTCCGGAGATTGTTCCAAATCTTGCCCATAACGCAGCTTTGAATGTGGAGCTGTTGACCAAGACGGCCGCAACTGTTACGACTGGCGTACTGGACTGGTCTGTTGTGCCCGAACCACTTCCCACTCAAGAAGAAAAATACGACCTCATTCTCGCTGCCGACCCTCTGTATTCCCCAAAACATCCCGAATGGCTGGTAGATACCATCAGGTACTGGTTGAGCAGCGGGCTTGACGCACGGGTCGTGGCTGAGATGCCACTGCGGGATGCATATCTGCCGCAGGTGCACGAATTTCGACAGCGCATGGAACAACTCGGTCTTGCGGTAGTCGATGAGGGGGAGGAGGTTGGGTATGACGACTGGGAGTCGGCAGATGGAGTAGCGGTAGCAGTTCGGTGCTGGTGGTCAGTCTGGGGATGGAGCGAGAAGCTCTAGTCTGACATGGCCAATGCACTTATCAGTCTGCATTATCAGATCATGCCCAACAAGGCTAACACGACGTCACGAAAATCAACGATCAACGAGCGACAATAGCAAATAGAGATAGACTACATAGATGTCCCTGGCAGCGATCGGCTGTCTCATCATTAGTATAGAACATTCCGTGATAGTTCATTAGACCGTTCGTATTGTTATTAGTTAGAATGAGATATTGATATCAGAGTAACGACAACGGACATGCATCGTCAATCAACGATATTTTCTTTGAGTCGAGGTCGGATGGATGTAAAAAGGTTTCTTTCTGATCAGACAAGCGATGCAACCCCATCCGCTCACGTGCAAAACGCCTATGACGGCATTGTGTTCCTGACCTTTATCACCTTCACCTTATCAACTAATGTCGCATCGCCACTTCAGTTCCACTTTAATTTCACTCGTACTTATTCATTTTCAAATGCAAATATAACGATTTACTCATATAACCATTGATAATTACTCAAAGGCCACAAATACTAGTATCTCCAATCCATACTCGCTCAAACATATCGATCAAAACCAACAAAGCTTCCTACCAAAGCTACCGCCACAATGGTTATCGGCCTACTAACATTAATCGCGATTCCCACCGTAACAGGCGGCGCATTAAGCGTAAGCGAGCAACGCAAAGCAAATGAGCGCAAAGAAGACGAAAGGCGCATGGCCAAGTTCCACGTCGACGTCGAAAGTAGCGGGGAAACACAAGAAGACGCTGAAGTATGTGGGAAGCGGTTCGTTCTAAGAAATAACAAGGTATGATCTTCCAGTTTTGCTATTCATGTCTCTCGCACATATGGCTAACATGGAAAATCTCCGATTAGGTATATCTCGACGACCCGGATCCCACATTACGGAAAATCCCTTCGCATACAGTCACTTCCTTTTACATCGATTACCCGGAACTCGAGGAGACGAAACATCTGAAGCGAGGCCTGGGGCTGGTCACTACGATATCGGATAATCCGCCTATGTTGGGATGGATATATGTGGATCAGGATACGCATGAGCTGAAGTATGGGAATCGTACGGCGAGTGTGGAGCATGTTGTTGGCCCGTGGGACTGGGCAGATGAGGAAACGACCATAACGCTTGAAAGTAACCGGCATTTTTATGCGGTGCAGGAGGAGGATGGGGATTGGGCGGTGTATTTTGATCGCGAGCTGGATGAGTTGGAGGACGCTTTGGACTATCAGGATAAATTGGATAATGCGTTTGCACCTATTACTCTAAAGCGGCACCTGATTGAGCAACCTTTAGAGCAAAGTAAGAAAAAGGGTAATTCATGAATTTGACATCCAATGATGGATCGGGGAATCGTAATTTTATTTTGTACAGTGTTATGTATGAGACCTTCCCGTAGTTGGCTCCTATTCTTCAATGCCACCCCAGCCGTCATCGCCGCCATCGCCGCCATCAGACTCCGCGCCAGACTTTGGCTGGAGCTTCCTGTTGCGGCTCGCTGCAATGGCGCCCTTCTTCTTGTTCTCCATGCGTCGCTCGAAGCCGCTCTTCGTGCTGATTCGGGTCTTCCGATGCTCCTTATCGCCAGTGACGCCTTTGAGGTTCGTCTGTCTGGCCTTGACGCCATGTTTCTTCAGGTCTTTCTTATCCTTCTTGCTGATATCAGGGAGGGATTCCAGAAGCCATTTCTGGACGGATTTCTCGCCCTCGGTCCCTCGTAGCTTCTCACTGGCATCAATAATGTTGGCAATGCTCTTGACATAAGGTATATCTTCCTTCGTGTAGTATGTCACTGCAACGCCACCTTCACGGCCAGCTCTGCCCGTGCGCCCAACCCTGTGAACGTAGACTGCGGCGGAGTTTGGAATATCGTAGTTGACTACTCCGTTGATTCCGCGGAAGTCAATACCGCGAGCCAAAAGATCTGTTGTGACGAGGATCCAAATTTCGCCCTTGCGGAAGCCCTTCATGATCTCAGACCGTTGGCTGTCTGATAGATCTGCGTGGAGTACAGCAATTCGCGACGAACCACCAGCTTCAGGCGGAATGTCGTAGCGCAATTCCGAATGCAGAGCCACAGCTCTGGGGATGGTCTGAGTAAAGATCAGGAAGGGTGGGCGCAAGCGGACATCTGATGCCGCTGCGGCCGTGGGATGGAGAAGCTGTCTTAGTCCCAACAGCTTTCCTTGTTCTGTCGCAGCATAGACCAGCTTATGCTTGATGTTGGGAATTGCAGAGTCCTTCAATCCAACAACGAGACGATACAACGGGTAGGACTTTATGAGGCTCGAAGCGTCTTTTCGCGCCTTGATGGTCGACTTAGCCATGTCTTCGATGCTCGAACCCATTGTAGCAGACCAAAGACTTGCTCGAAGCTCGGGGTGAGTGCAGGCGCGCCAGATATCGAGGGTCTGCTCGCGGAACAGAGGATCCAAAAGAACATCTGCCTCATCCAGGACTATATTTCGCACCAAAGGCAGATTTGCCATGGGTTTCGTTTTGTTCGCAGAGAGCGCATTGACCAGTTGCAAAGGAGTTGTGACGAGAATGTCGCTCTTGGTGACAGGGGCCTTGCCCTTTTCCTTCTTCTCAGCAGCCCCTTCATCATCCTCGGACTCGGAAGAGTCTGAACTGCCTTTGCCCTGAGCAGCCTCATCCTCACCTTCACGTTCCACCACTTGCATACCCTTCTTCATAAGCGTAATCTTAACACCGGTCCCCGCGACCAACTTCCTCCCCTCGTTTACAATCTGACTAGCCAGCTCCTTAGTCGGCGCAACGACAACGGCGAAAATGCCCCGTTCCTCTTGCTGCGCATGGTGATGCCGAACAATCTTATTGATAACCGGGATAAGAAACGACAGAGTCTTCCCGCTTCCAGTCGGCGCAACAGTCAAGAGATCCGGCTCAATCGCCTCACCAGCTCCTGACTGAGAAATGGACCGATCCCCCAACAGCAAAGGAAGAGCCCCCAACTGCACTTCAGTAGGAACAGTGAATCCCTGTTCAGCGATATTCTCCGCAAGCCTGCTCGAGATTTTGTACCGCGCGCGCAGCTCTTTGAAAGAAACAAGAGGCCGCGGGAATAACCGACGAGCCTTCTTCTGCTCCTTCTTACTGAGAGTCTGGACAGGCTCTTCTTTCTGCTTTCTCTTCTTCTTTTTCTTCTTCGGTTCCTCTTCGCCCTGCGCCTGCGCAGGCTGGATCTCCTCCAGATCGCGCATATCAGTCACTTTGATCTTGTGAGAATTCAAAATGGTCCGCCGCTGCACTTCATCCATTTGATCTTCGTCTTCAGATCCAGAAGCCACCTTCTCATCTGCTACTGCGTCCTGATTCTTCTTTTCCACATTTGCCTTCGAAGAGCCCTTGCCAGAGCCGAAAAAGTCCAGATTTACGTCATCCACCTCCGGCTCGTCGCCTCCGTGAACCCTCTTCCTCTTCTTGGCATTCTTGTTGTCTTCAAGAACTCTTTCAGCTTCAGAATTATGAAACAACTGCGGATTCTCCGCCTTGCCTGAGGATGGAAGACGGGTCGATGCTGAACCCGAAGAGAGCGTGGGGCCAGTCTTCAACTTGGTTGACCTTGTTAACAGCTTGAAAGCGTCCATCGCTGTGAATGGGAACTATATCGTCCCGTGCGAAAAAGACACTATGTAATATAAGGTGTTCTGTGGTGGTGGTTTAACATTCGGTATAAAAAAAGTTTGGGAACAGAAATTCTTTCCCGCACGGACCAATCGGAGGCAAGGACGCAACTTTCTCCATCCGTTACCGTTCCTTAAAGGGACTCCACAAAAAAGCTGCTAGCAGAGAATCCAGGGCCCGTTCTAGAAATTTCACGATGGATCAGTCTAGGTAGGTCGCCAAGTTTCGAGCATATTATAGTACGAGGACTGTTGTACTTTTGAAGTGCATTGCTTATTACGTTGAATTTGTAGGTAATAAATGTTCAATTCAAAGACCAACGCATGTCTAGCACATAATCGGACGGACATCTATACGACTTCCACTTTTGACAAAAAAAAAGGGAAAAAAACAGTAGGAAGACCAACAACTGACATATATAACACCCCGGGACTAAATCATCCAAGAGGGAACATATGACACCTCCAAATGTGCGTGATTTACCTCAGACAACAGTTAAATTCCATCGTCTATCATACAATAGTACAGAACGCAGAAAGGAAATGTAAAAAAGACAGGCCATGCATTAGTACTTGTAGTTGATCTAGTGGTGCTCAGCGTGGCCCCGGTAGCCGACGATGTTCATCCGACCGATCATCTCACCTACGGTGAAGAAACCGATAACCTCCGCGAGGGTAACACCTGCCAGGGCGAGTTCCGTCTTGCTGGCACCGCGAACACGGGCAACGATGTTTGAGGGGGAGAAGCCGGCATTCTTGAGGGTGGCAGGGCTGCGGAAAGCGTTGAGCAGAGGCTGGAAGTAGGATTGGAAGGTAGCCAGGTTGCTGCGGGACGTTAGTGAAAGTCGGTTACTTGTCGGTAACATGAGAGCGCTTACGGAGGGGACATGTTCTGTCCACGGAAAACAAGCTTGGCGAGCTCAAGCCCGACCTTGCTGTAGTAGACGGTAGGGGGTATCATAGCTATTTCATCACGGCACATCGTTAGCGATGCTGGTATACATATCGGACACATATCGGCGGAGGTTAAGGTGGCTGGTGCTCCTCGAACGCAGGAGTAGTGGTCACAATTGCTTGAGTCCACCACTTCTCCCACCGGTGGCAGGGAGAAGCGGGACTTCTTGAACGGATAACGCGGGAGATCATCTTACAATCGACGAACGCGATGACTTTTCCAGTCCTTCCACCAACCTTCCTCAGAGCACTGCCGACGCCTTGGGCGGCATTCGAGAGAGCGGGACCAGCGGTCGAGGTAACGCGAGAGAGTCCCTCAGAAGCCTTAGAAGCCGCGGAAGAAGCGGCTTCACCAGCCTTCTGAGCAGACTCCGGGGTGTTAGAGGCGTATCTAACAGCGGTCCTCCGGGTCAGGAACTGCGATTGCCGGAGCACGGCACGGGTCGCCGGGGCGTGCATCTTGAAAGCCACAGAAAAGAAAAAGACTGTAAAAGGAGAGAATGACTTCTGAAAGTGGCAGACGGAGGACAGAAGAGTCCAATGGCGGGGTGTTCAAGAGCCGGAGACACTGGATCGTCACGCAATTGCAAGACCAGAATCTGAGATTTGAGGCTCGGGAAGTTCAGGGAAAACGCCTCTGCACCGAGGTCACGTGAACCCGGCACTGTTGACATGCGATCAGCATCCCACTTGACGTTTCCCCCCAAAGCATTGACTGTCTACTATTCAACAACTATGTACATAATATAAATGTTGGTCTAACCAACTACTATTAACGGAGTACCGTCTATGAACTATCAATCGTTCTATTTCATTATTGTCAGCGCAAATCATGCTTTCACATAATAATCAATTCAACATTGCTAGATCGGCCAGTCAATGATAAGAGATTATGGATCTTTGCGAAGTGCCATTGGTTCATCATTAGCTATTGCGCAGGCGACGCCCCTTCGCGTGTTATCGTTTCTAGTTCAAAGTGAGTTATTGTGATGCCAGGTCTATTGTCGGCTCGATGTGGTCTACGGGGTCTTCTTATCGCACCAAGGGCATGTATATAGTCGTTCTATGAGATGGCATAGAAATCGCAACGATACTTCAAGACGTCAGTACTCGCCGTGTTTAGTTTGTGTTTTCAGAGCCAGGCACTACTCGAAGACCGTCGACCAACTGAGTTGGCCGACCTTTCGATGAGAGGCGTGCACATTACACAGAACAAAGTGCGTTCTTCTTTCGCTGCGGCATTAGCCATGGACTCACCGAAGTGAGCAGTATCTTACACTATTGATATACTCTAATATGCACTTGAGAATACCCAGATACGTCCTGTCAAAAGAAGAATAGGATTTTGAACATCCTACAGATGACAACATGGCCGACAAAATATTACGAACACGCGATATATATACTGCAATAAATCATGGACTTAAGTCAACTACTACAGAAAATGACAATCTTCCCGATATACGGACTTACTCCATGAGTTTTCGCCGAGTGGGGTAAGACTCCAGAGCGAACAGGGCTGAATAGCGACTGCATGGTGCTACAGGGATACAAGGGGTGGAATTCGCATCTGCGAGTATGGCGTCTACAAAAGTCCAGTCAGATGCTAAGCACTTAAGATACTCTCCTTCACCCCATTGACAGAATGTTAGAGCCTAAGAAGAGTCAAACCGGACTCTCTTCGCGTTAGGTCTTCTGTGCTAAACGCAGCCTAGATTTCTCAGGAGGGCATATTAGGTTTTGTTTCTAGAATATCTCTAGACTTTTTTGCTGACAAGAGAGGCTCTTAATGACAGATCCTGGCCAATCGCAGTGAGACAGACGTCATTTATGTCCTTTAATTATAATGCCTTGCATTGTCAGCAAAAGCAGGGTCCATTCGTCCAATGCCTCCCATAAAACTGGAAACTCCTAGACTATTAAATAGAGGACAAATTGCAAAGGTTTGACCAGAAGCTGCTCATTGACATGTATGCACCAAGGTATAGTTCACAGTCCATACCATACATCAATAAACATGGGGTATCAGAGGTATCAAAGACGTTAGGTTCAAGTTACGTGCTGCGGGTTTAGAGTCGCGATGCCTAGACGTTCTCAGTCGCTATCACCTTTCAATTCCAGCATGCGTTCGTGGAGGTATATATGTCTTTCTTAGAGGTGCTAAACTGAGAATTCGATCAATTACATATCAAGTTTTCAACGCCTCGTATATCCGCGACAGCTCGAAGCAGATTATCTTCGAAAGCTCCGAATAACAACACAATAATGAAACCGATAGAAAAGAATAAATCCGTCCTATGACCGACCAAAGTTTACACTCGGAGACAGATTGAGTCTTCCCGAGGGAATCCGTGAGCATCTTTGGGAGTGGATACAGAGTATTGAGAACGGCCTTCTGGATTCTCCACCAAAGAAGGCAAACGATTCCACCGGAGAATTGCCACTTTTGGAACCAACCTCGAACTTCGGTTCTGGCCCAGACACCAGGACCAATATGATTTGATGGGAAAAAAGAAAATGGACCGTGCTTGTGGGTTTCTTTCTACTTTTCTTTTTTCATTTTCTCTTTCCACAGTAAAAGAGATCCAATTGAGTGCTTTGCAGTCATTGAATGATCACCGAGGCTAAAATTCACATTTAACCGAGCGAGAGCCCTATGTTATTCTGCAGCAGATTAGTTTCAAATAGAGATACCTGATGATTTTGGATTTTACGTATCATTCTCATGATTGTAGATATTGTTCTATTTTGAGGGGAATGCCAACTAACTAGATAGCAATTGTTCTAGAAGCACCCCACACCACTGTCGTGGTACTGGGAAAGTTTAGTCACAATTGAGTGTATTTATAGGCTACTTGTTATGCTCGACGGCGGAGTATCACCGGAAGTTACTACCTCCCAGTCATATTTCTTGCCTGTATGAGCATCAATGACTGATAGACATAGAAAGCGTTTCCGTACGATAGTGGATCACTCCAATGTAAGGTGTCTGGAATAGAAAGACGGTCAAGCATGTCCGCACTAAACACCGATCTTACTGAAGCTATCCTCCCCATGTCTGGTAATGGGTTATTTCTCCGGAGACTTAGAAGGTGAGTATTGAGACACCAACAGTGACCAATGATGAAGCCCCAGAAGTCACCCCGCGGGCGCGGGGGCACCGGCTAAATAAATTCTGGGCCAGTGATAACGCCTCCACACCGTCCCGCAGGAAGATGGAGCATGGAAAATGGAGCAGTATTATCAGCGCAACATTATCATTTGGCGGTTGATCGTCTTTCATGAGCAATCAGGATCCTCAATGACTTCTCAAGTTGGGTCTGGTTCGAAAATCCTTTTTCCAATGCTCGTTTTCGCTTTCCCCCTTTTAAATACTGGAGGGGTAGCTCTCTTGCACAGCTATTAAAGCTGGGTGGCTCCCTACTCTCTGCTCGTCCCTCCTGTTCTACCTTCTCTCATTTTCTCTCACGCCTTCTACCGAGAAAGTTATCTTTTCTGGAATATCATGGCTTCCACAATTGTTCTCGACAAGTCCAACATTGGTGTCTTCACAAACGTCAAGCATGACTTGTGGGTTGCAGAATCGAAGCCTACCCTCGAGGAAGTAAAGAGTGGCGAGAGCTTGAAGCCCGGCGAGGTAACAATCCAAGTTCGCAGCACCGGTATTTGCGGGTACGTGTTTGATCTCCTCCATTGACACCCACTCCCGATGTTAAAAACTGACGATTTGGCGCTGGTAACAGATCCGATGTGCACTTCTGGCACGCCGGTTGCATTGGTCCCATGATTGTTACGGGAGACCACATCCTGGGTCACGAGTCCGCGGGTCAAGTAATTGCAGTTGCCTCCGACGTTACCCACCTCAAGCCGGGCGACCGTGTTGCCGTCGAGCCCAACATCCCCTGCCACGCTTGCGAACCCTGCCTAACGGGCCGCTACAACGGTTGCGAGAAGGTGCTCTTCCTTTCCACCCCTCCCGTGGACGGTTTGCTGCGCCGCTATGTCAACCACCCCGCCGTCTGGTGCCACAAGATCGGCGACATGAGCTACGAGGATGGCGCTCTGCTGGAACCCCTCAGTGTGTCTCTTGCTGCAATTGAGCGCAGCGGGCTGCGCCTCGGCGACCCCGTTCTTGTCACCGGTGCCGGTCCCATCGGTCTGATCACTCTCCTCAGTGCTCGCGCGGCCGGAGCAACACCCATCGTCATCACCGATATCGACCAAGGAAGGTTGGAATTCGCCAAGTCGCTCGTTCCCGATGTTATCACCTATAAGGTGCAGACCAACCTCTCCGCAGAGGACAACGCCACAGGCATCATTGATGCTTTCAACGGTGGTCAGGGTCGGGGTTCCGCCCCGGATGCCCTGAAGCCCAAGCTGGCGCTGGAGTGCACAGGCGTGGAGAGCAGTGTCGCATCCGCCATCTGGAGTGTCAAATTCGGCGGCAAGGTCTTCGTCATTGGTGTGGGCAAGAATGAGATGAACATTCCGTTCATGCGCCTGAGCACGCAAGAGATCGATCTTCAATACCAGTACCGGTACTGTAACACCTGGCCCCGTGCCATTCGCCTCGTGCAAAACGGGATCATCAACCTGCAGAAGCTTGTTACGCATCGCTTCCTTTTGGAGGATGCTATTAAGGCTTTCGAGACGGCTGCAAACCCTAAGACAGGAGCTATCAAGGTTCAGATCATGAGCAATGAGGAGGATATCCAGGCTGCTTCGGCTTAATCATCACCGGTGTTTAAGGTAGATGGTCACGTTTTATACCTTTTGCTTGTTTCCTTTTTTTTTTTTTTTTCCCTTTTCTGATGTCATTTTGCGATGATGCTCTGTCATGTAATGTTATGATGATGCTGTTAGACGTGCCGATTGGAACTATAGATATTCCGGTAGGATTCTATTTTTTGAACTCTTTTATCTTTTCTCGCCTGTGATTTCTTTTTTTCCAATTATATAGATATTTTGTATTATCCTAGATTTGTGCATGGTTATTTAAGTGAGCGCAGAAGCTACCTTTAAGCATGAGTATCGATCGAGGACCTTGGAGACATCCTCTAAGGTCTCAGTCCATCAATATCCACCAACCAAACACAACCCCTATGAAGCAACTAACATGTAACAAATATGCACAAGAGATCCAAAACAGCAAAGGATATCACAGTTAATTACCATAAAGTTCCGATTAACTACTCCTCCAAGAAATACCAATAACAACTTTTGCCCGTTCAAGTCCCTCCCCCAAAATCAAAGATGAACCTCAACAACAGGCCCCTCATAAACCCCCCTAGCCCTCAAGAAATAATAAACCAAACTAAGAATAATAACCCCCACCGTCCCAACAACACTAAAATTCATCGTATCAACAGTAACAGCCCGCTCGGGCGGCCAAAAGCTAAAGAAAACCACAATAGTCATATAAATAATTGAGAAGGTATTGATCAAAATACCCCATATACCAGGGAGCTGGAAAGGGCCCCAGACGAGCTTTGCGCCGGCAGTATTAACAATTGTGTCATCACTGCTTTTAGAGCTGCCGATTCCACCTGTGCAGCGTCTGTAGAGGAGGAGCACGGCAACGACCATGTAGGATAGGTAGAGGCCAGAGATGGACATTGAGACGAGGTCGTTGAAGGCGACTGAGGAGCCGATGTTGATTAGGGCTAGGAGGCAGGCGATTATTGTTGTGAGGGCGACGGAGTAGATTGGGATTGCGGTTTTGGTGGTTACCTGAGGACTTTAGCATTAGAGGTGGGGTTGATGAAAGAAGGAGGGGATGGTGGGTTATGGTGTTGGTCGTACCTTGCTCCATAGGCGCCAGCCGGGGATTCCTCGATCTCTGGCGAAAGACCAGAATTGGCGGGAGGTCGAGGCCAACATGCCGACTGAGGTGCAGATTCCCATGGTTGTGATGATGGAGCACATGGTTGCTGTGCCCGCGACTGAGTGTGTTGCTTGGAGGAAGATCTCCATGAATGGGTATCCGGTTGGTGAGACGAGAGCCTTGTCGATATCTCCTAAACAGAAGAGCATTGCGAGTAGCATGCTAAAGCCTAGGGTTCCATTGATCAGGACGCTCAGCATGATCGAGCGTGGGACGGCGACTGGAGCATTCGTGATTTCTTCGGACATCTAGAGATGATTAGTGTGGATTTCTAGTTACTAGTAATTGGTGGTTAGAAGCGCACATGAACAGCAGCGTCACCACCTGCAAAGGCGAAAACGCAGCCGACTAGACCAATGAAGAACGATAAACCCTGCGTGGGCCAGTCACCTAGATTTAGGAACTGGGTAAACACTTCTTTTCTGCTGCTGTGATCTGCCATATATGTCAGCGGAATAAGAATGGCGAAGAAGCCGAGGATGTGGAGGATGAGGATCAAGCCCTCGAAACGGGGCAGCAAGTTTCCTCCTACACTGTTGATCCCCACGGAGAAGACAGCGACGGCCCAGAATAGAAGCGTGCCGTGCCAGTTTTGAGGCACATAGCTGGAGTTCGTAAGCACAATAAGCCCCTGTATGAGTGTGCCAGAAAGAAAGCACGAGGTTGCAAACGTCGCTTGCCATCCAATGACAGTAAGCCAGCCTGAGTCGCAGTGTGAGAATAATGATTGACACATTTCTCGTATGATTGAGTCAATGCAGTCTATGCTCACCTGTCAGGTAGCTAGTGAGCTTCATGGCGGATGGAGGTGCTAGCATAGAACACCAATGGTATTGACCGCCAGATGTTGGAGCCCTACGATAATGTTACCCCAAATTCTATTATTATGCCGCGACAGGACCGCTTATACATTGAGGCCAGTTCCGATAAAACCACAAATGTCGCAGCAACACCAGCCCAGACGAAGATGAAACCATAGATGGCGCCTGCGGGGCCACCACTGATAAAAGACTCAATAATCAGTATCATTCTCGTGCTCGCGCACACGAATCAAGAGTGAATCCATACTTTTGAAACGCCTGCAAAAACAGTCTGCTCGTAAATCAGTCAAATATCAGAACCAGATATTGAGTTGCGAAATAGAACGTACACGACGATACCTTCCCAGGTAATAAGAATCGTGCAGCTAAAACCAAGCATTGACATCAAACTGAAGTTTCGCTAATTAATTAGCAAAAATGAGAAAGATGATTTATAACACCGTAGAGGTACTCACCTTAAGGACAGGGCGCTTTCCCAGGCGTATCAAATTGACATCATCTGTTCCTTTGCTCGAGGGACGACCCTCTATCTCGTGGGAGCTGGCAGGTGCCATTTGCTTGAGCTCATGGGGGGCCATGGTGAAGCAAATGGCTCTCGACTAGAAGTAGGGAGAGACAGCCGGATTAAAATATGTCAAAGACCGCCCAAGATATCAAAATCTGAAGCGATACATGTTCAAGGAAGAAGTAAGAGGGGAAAGAAAAAGGAAAGGTGCGGGTATCTGGCCATGCTTGGAGGGGAGTTGGAATGTCTAATCAAATCCCTGTTCTGCAGCCACTCGGTAAATACAGGCAGGTTGCAGAACACACGAAAGAATCCTAGTACTAAATTAGCTCTATTAGCCTCATATAAAAATGAGCTATTGTGACTGAGGGTGATTAACGCCATACTCTGCGCATCTAATCACTTACTGTAAATGGCTATACATCCTCTTTTAGTAACTTATGGACTAAGAAAGGTCCCTGTGCGGCGCCTAACCCTAACATGCCCCGTGTCGCATCCTCGGAGAATTTAGCAAAGAGAAATGCTGGTCCTAAATGTTACCTCGGGCGGTATACCTGTGTGTTAAACACCTACTAATATCTAATAGGATTAACGTACTCTCTTTGCAGGGGTCTTTTGGTAGGTTAATATGAGGTTAAAGCATCACTCGTATTCATCAACCCGGCCCCACTACGGGTGTTCCGCGGTCAATCCTAGCGGGCCGTTGGGTTGCACCACTAAATCCTGATTACACTGTCGACAGATGTCTACTGATCAAGATCATCGGGCTTTGCGAGGCCAAGAACCACAGGCTCGAGTGTATTCGGATCTCACAGGTAGAAGTTTTGAAGGCGCACTATTTATCTCAATGTAAGTGAGAAATACCATTGGACTGACCCTGCATCTAAACTCTTATGACTTCAGAAAATGAAGCCAAGATTAGTATACTACTATAGTAATGCAACACAAGCGGGTTCCAAGGGATTAAGAAAAGGATACAAACAAGAGAGAGAGAAAACTTTAAGTAGTATGCATAAGGTTCAGTATAGTACATCAGGAGTTTCCGGCATAACTGCGCCTGGCCTCTGTCACCGTCCAAGTCCTGGTCTCCCGAATAATATGCGTCTGACTTGACTGACTCTCTGCATCCCAGCCCAGTGATGGTGACGAAACAGTCACAGTAGTCTGGTGGGAGTCCTGTATTGGGATCGAAACAAGCTCATGTGCGTTGCTGCGAACTGTGCCCACTCGACTCCGCGCACGAGATACGGAATATGAACCGTATGCTTTTTGTGAATGACCGTAACTCGTCATCCCACCGAGTCGCATGCCCGTTGAGCGCAAACTATCAAGGAATGGTTTGAACTGGGGTGAACAGGCCGTGACAATGCTTAGGGACTGCACTAGCTGGGTGCAGATTACAACGGGCCAAGTATCATTAGTGGGATCGGAGGAATCAGCAGTTGTACCAAAATAGACAAGCTGACAGATAATCAAAATGATGACTCTGGACTTTGTATCAGGAGAATGTGATGTGATAGGGCCGTTGGGAATACGAACATGACTCGAAACATGAACACTGCGTCCAAGATAGCCTTCTTCGAAAAATGAGTCTGGATGCGTGCAATTACCAGCATTGCCTGAATTATCATGCCACACTCGGATAAAATATTTGTCACGCCCAGATAATTCCACCAGGCACTCTGTTGCCTTTGTCAGTTATCGCTCTGGTTTCTCGGTAGAGTTATCGCATACAATATTGAAGCATTCGCCATGCAGATAATCCCACGTTCGAGGTGGTTTACATGGGAATATTGAAGTTATGACACCGATTATTGTCCAAAGTAGTATGAAGGCTTTCAAGCCGATCGCTATACGGTGATCTGAGGAAGCGGGCGTCAAGTTCTCGATAAAACTGATGAGGGCGAGCTTGGAAAAACACATGCCGACGACGAAGAGGATATTGGCCGAGTATTGCGACTTTTTGTGGTCTATGTGTTAAGTAGGTAATATAGAAACGATGGTGACGATCTGAACAATGCATCGCCTACCTTTATCATGTTTTCCACATTAGTGTCGCCCAGAGTCTCAAAATGCTCTCCGTATCCATTCGCAGTTGCCATCGAGACTGCGATGGACTGCCCAGCATAGATTACCTGGTAACAATCAGCTACACTTCCCGTGATGTAGGCTCTGCTACATTTTGAACCTAAAAGTAAAGCCTACCAGCGAAACAATACTCAAGTAGTCATCGTCAGTGAACTTGCGAAAGATCCAGTACTTAGTTCCTAGTCGAGTTATAACGCTCAGAATCGCCGTCACTAGCAGAAACCAAGTCAGGATATTGACTGCTGGAGTCCAGCTGTCCGGTGAAAACTGAGCCATCGCACACAAAGTAGTGATAGCAATTCTAGAAACTGGTTGCGAGGAACGAATGTAGAGTTATTTGAACCATTACTGCGTCCTGTTATTTACAAGGATACCAGAGGACAGAGCTCACAAGTCATTGACGGATCCTTATTACACAGTTGTAAGCCAGATCACAATTTTTCTCACGATCAGCCGTTTGGATTTGAACCAATAAACCCCGGCGGACTACCTCAGGAGCATACTTGAACCGTTCGTCCAGGAAGAAAAGCCAACGACCGGGGGATATTAAACTTAACCTCAGATTAATATGACCAAGTGGAGCAAAATAATCGTAAGCCAAAGGAGTCTTATTCTATAAATGCCCCAAATCTGGCTAATTACCGAACTATTCCTCCTATCAGCATCTGAACTGGTTCGAGATCATGGAACCCAAAGTAGCATGACAGCCATCCTGCAGTGCAACTGGCCTAATTTCCACTGTACTGAAACCGTAGTTTTACTGGTTGTGTTTGGGATCTGACATTACTTACAATTCTCTTGCTGGCAGGGGTGCTGTTGAACCCCGCCACGAACCGCGAGCTAAGGACAGAAGTACCTATGTTTCCAGGGGAAAGTTGGTTGACAACGAATTAGCATGCTGACCTTTGGATCGAATTCAATGTAGACCGTGAAACCACCCAAGAACTTTAATAGCCGTACTGTGTAATTTAGGCTGAGCTAGGAAGCTTTGAAGATACCCACAGCGGCCTGGCACGGTGCGTACTCCGAAGACCCTGGCGAGGGGATCTCGTCCTCACTATCCGTACACGATGAATCAAGGCTGCTAGCCCTAATTTCTGAAACCGATTCTAGTCATTGAGACTACGAAAGCTGTAGAATGCATCGCTTTAAATCTTATTGTATCTATTGGTCAAGCTTTCTAGTATTGAGATCACAACTGAGCGATCACTTACTTGGACCTCTGATTCTTGCGAGTTTCTAGCGGATACAGGATCATATAACTGCTACGTTCCCGATGGAAACATCCCTGTTCTGGCCACTGCTGGCATCCTGAGTTGCTGCGATCGTCAGCATAGATCAACCGATCTGCATTTGACAAGCCGCCCGACTTCACTGCGCCTTAAGGGGGAATCCATATAGTTGAATTCAAAGTATTCCCGTTACGACACTCCACCGCACCGTGAAGACAAGCCTATGCGGGTGAAATGAACAGGTTTTCTCATTAAGTTGATCTAGACGATAACATATAATAAAGCCTAGCGGTGCATTATATTATCTAAATAAATACTTGTACGTGACCAGTCCCTGGAAAAATTTTTAAGACGGCAAGATCATGGATCGCTCCTGATTTGGCGCTCCAGGACTCTATATTTTTCTATCGAACAATGATACTAGCCCCCATAAGGGATTAACGGAGACAATTCAGTGTATACTCGCGGGCTCCTAACATGCCGCTAGACGCCTATCACTACATACGTCCATCTTATTAGCGCCACAGATAGCAGATTGGGAGTAGAGTCTTTTCGAAGTTTATAAAATAGCATCCTATCGCAGCATAGTGGCGTGTGTCCGAATTGCCTCTTCGGGCGCCAACGGCAAAGGGTGCTCGCTACTTGTCAGCTTTCAAAACGCCGGATCGAAGCTCATTCAAACAATCAGACGTATTTGTGAAATCTCACGGAGCAGCTTTTCCAACATTTGCCTTCGAAATCGGCTTTGCAGAATCGTATCCCCACCTTGTGGCGGACAGTAATATGTATCCGACGAGGACATTACACAATCGCGCCGTGCCTCTACGGAAAAGACGCTCTTTGTAGGAAAGGAGCTCATGTAACATTATCGAAATTCTAGAGGCTGGGTATAATCTCAAGCATCAGCGCCGACATTATATGTAGATCTAGTGCAATACGTTCTAAATATTACGTCTTCGAAGGCGGTTTTTTACAACATGCGCCATCAGCGTATCCAGTCTTCGTTGCATATCGACTTATATGGGACCGAGACAAGAAAGAACGGTCTTTGAAAGGACGCGTTGTAGTGGATATTCAAGGCTTGAAAACCGTCTTGCAGAATCCGACTTATACCCAGTACTCTTGCAGGAAGTAATCCTCAATCTTGTTTAAAAAAATACCCTTACAATACAGTGGTCGATGCTTGCAAATCCTTCTACCAGTTCTCTGTTAAGCACGAACATCGTAATCGCCTCGCGGTAATTGCACACCGTGGTCAGGGACGTTTAAATGTTGCCATAATGGGCTACGTCAACTCCGTACCATACGTGCGAAGGATTATGGACCTTAATCTCGGCAAACGTTCAGAGTTCTGTCGTGCGTATATCGATGATATTTTCATAGCATCACCGACCCTTAAACTTCATGTTGAGCACCTGTCCTTGGTCTTCAAAATACTTTCAGACCTGAACATCAAGCTCGAGCCTTCGAAGACATTTATCGGTTTTCCCTTCCAGCTGCTTGGGCAGATGGTTGATGCTTTAGAACTCACCACACCCGAAGATAAACTTGAAGCGATACGGTCCCTGTGTTTTCCTATCACCTTGAAGCATTTCCCCCTCCAAGTTGGTGGCGCTACGCCAACAAAGTTCTCTCCTGATAAAGAGTTTACGATGCCATCGGCGTGCGTAAGGCTTGTCACACCAACTATGACCTCTTCCGAGGCCCAAGACCTGTGATCGTACCAGTCGATCTAGGGTTTTTCGTTGGTATGAAACTTAATGGACATTGCTGCATGTTTGCAGATGCAGCCTGTCTGGATGTCCTCCAACCAAGCTGCGATGCCAGTGGAGTGATAGAATTAAGACACCATGGAAAACGATCTAAGTCTGCAAGGAAGTTACTGATCTTCTTGGGTCTTAAATGCTTATGTCAAATGCAACGAAGCTTATCAGAATGGTCAGCTTTCACGCTACATGGACCGTTGCTGCAGCAGGTCTGTCACAATGAAAATACCCGCGTAATTGTCATATTAAAGGCACCAGGACGAAGTGTTGTGGAAATCTCCCTTTAGTCGCAGATGAAGATCGGTCAGCTATCCGCAATCAGCTTACTGCTACTCTTGAGGTAGTATTGCTCTACTTGCCTGATGCGGTGTTTCTACATGAGAAACTTAACAGGCTAATCCATGAATCTTGTTATCTGAAAAGGTACATAAGATTTTAAGGCTGGTTCAGGTATATGAATCTAAAATGGAACAGGATTTCTATGATCTGAAATCAACTACAAATGCATGTTAATCATATGTCCAATTGACATGAAGTTACTAAGATGACCGGCAGATGTCTCGTTGGGTTTTCTCGAGCTGGAAGGCAGTTCCGTCCACTGGAACAGGGAGAAGTAATCATGCCAAACTTCGATCGATGTTCGTACCTTTCGCATGGGTTGGAATGTAATTTAGGGGATGAGAGACAGTTTCTAGTTAAGTGAAATACCTTATGTCTGCCTCTGTATGGACATCTGACTGTGCATTGAGGCGGAACGCAAAGGAATAAACTAAATATTTCTGGCGAATAGATGGTAACTATGATAGAAAGTACTTCCCTTGTTGGGGACGGAGTGTGACGTTTGGGGTATTCCCGTCTGCACTTCTATGGCCTTGGAAAGGGTGTCCAAAAGACTGGAATTAATATGATCGATTGCTCCAAAATAGGTACTGCAGGGCCACTGTGACAATGCTAATCACCAGAAATGATCTTTGGGACAAAGGAAACTGTGAGGCGAGCCATGGCAGTGTGGCTCTATCACATTTCCAAAGCTCAGCACTATGTAGCTCTTGAACTTTTTCTTGTTCATGATCTACACTAAGAGTTTGCACAATTAAATATAACACTATCCTGTATGGTGATATTGCTCGTAGCAGGTCATCTTCGGCTTGGATAGGTGTTGGTCGTGATGGCTGCGAAGCCATTTTACGGCTGGGAGATAGTAATATCGCAATCAGGGAAGTCACCATAAATGTCAGCGAGAGCCCATCGCACGGCCGAGACAGCGACCCCTTTTGTTCTACGTATTATGAGGGAAAAGAGTCTCGACAGACAGTCCACGAACGCGCCACTTCATTGGGTAATAACTCTGATAGATTTGTATATAGTATGTAGTTGGTCGGCACGGTGTGGAGATGGAATCTGAGAGTGGGTAGGTATCATGCAAAAGCGGGATCGACGCTTCAGCTCAGCTCAGATTGAAAATGCTTGAAACTCGATTGGGTGGATGAACTCATGTTAAGACCTGTCTATTCTTTCTTCTTAGGGAATGTTTTAGCAAGACACAAAAGTTCGGAAGACCAGCTTGATGCTTTCAGATCACCGGTAGATACTCTCCAATAGAGGGTTCATCCTTTCTCGAACACCTGTTCTTTGGCTTCCTTCTGGGATGCAGCGCTAGATTGCCACTAGTTAAGCGGGAATAATTAATGATCATAGCCTTGGACTAATACTTAGTTAGCATGCGCTGATCCATTCTATAATCGGGCTGTATATCTCATCATAGTGAGATCAGATCAGGGTAAAACAGTGCGAGACATACTGTCAACGAGATTCTTCTTTTGACCCTCTTGATATCTTTTCTAACAATAGCTGGCAAGAGCTGTTCTTGTTGATTTGGGCTAACCGACTTGGCATCACTGCACATAAGCGGTACGTTGGCGCTGCGATGCGACGTTGTTTGCTTGATTCAAGTGCCCCAGCCATAGAGATACATCGAGTCTAATATAGCTTTGTTACGTATGGATCCTCCTTAGGTTTTGGGTAGTGGGCATGCTAGGGCTGCATCCACCGCATTAAGCCTACTAGGGCATTTGCAACATGAACACAAATCTTCCTTTACTAGCAAATACCGACGGGATTTATATAGGATACCACATAACCTTTTTCCCCTTATAATGCCTTCATGTAAAATAACCAAGAACAAAAAAAAATGAATAGAATAGTACTATTGAAGGGTTATAGGATATGTAGTGAGAAGGTGGTATGTGGGGGCAATGCGGGGATTTTATCCATGACAACGGGAATGATTTCAAGGACTCGATTCTGGTCTTGTTGTACGACGACCAAGAATGATCGAGAAATGATCTCATTTCTCGTGTGTTACCATGAATTGCGACTCGAAGAGGGACCGAGCACTCCAGTTCTACTACTGAAGCCAATTGACACTTCTGTATAGTTCTTTTCCCCTCCGGGAAGGCTCTAGGATCAATGGCACACAGATACTCGGAGCCAAGAAAACCGGTCGCCGTCCATTGGACCTTCTGGAGAACCGAATATGCTACGGTTGCCCACATCTCATCATTCGTTTCTGTTGCTTCCAATTAGCGAGGTGGCCATAGTCTTGGGAAGCGGGCTGGAGAATATCCGATATTTGACCGAGATGGCATGTCCGACAAATGGTTAAGGGTTCCGCATGGGAGCCACCGTGCGACCCCCAATGTTCCCCATATTTTGACGACTTGTCCGTATCCCTTGTCTAATCCTGGCCCGGTCAATATCCGAACCAATATGCTTAAGCTTCGGTTCAAGTTCAATTCCCGATGATCCCGCCTTTTGCTCACCTTTATGCATTGGATGTGAGCAGTCATACCATAATGCGCCACTGATGACCATTTTGGGACAACATGAAAATGTAACCGAAGCATTTCGCGCAGGCCAGCTGTCCTGGCATGCCTACAACATAAATAGTCATGGGGTCCCCCGACCTGATCATCGTCTTATTGCTACTTCCAGTCAACTTCGGACACCAGCTCGACCCCAAATCCCAATGTTGGGTTCCCTCCTCCTTCTCGCCCCCCTTGCAGGGGCTGCGGTGATTGGATCTCGGATAGACACCAAACACTGCCCTGGATATAAGGCATCCAATATACGGGAGGATAAACAGTCTTTGACAGCGGACCTGACCCTCGCTGGCCAGCCCTGCAATACCTATGGCACGGACTTGAAAAAGCTCAAACTCCTGGTGGAGTACCAGACTGGTAGGAACACCACCCTTCCTGCACTGAAGACTTACTGACAATTCCATTAGACGAGCGTCTTCATGTCATCATACAAGACGCCGATGAACAAGTCTATCAGGTGCCTGAGTCAGTCGTCCCTCGCGTAGACGGTGGCGATAGCTCTCGTAAAGACTCTGCACTCAAGTTTGAGTACGAGGAAGAACCGTTCTCTTTTACCGTCAAAAGGGACGATGAAGTGTTATTCGATAGCTCTGCATCGGAACTCATCTTCCAGTCGCAGTATCTGAAACTCCGCACCTGGCTCCCCGATGATCCATACTTGTATGGTCTGGGAGAGCATACCGACCCTTTGCGTCTTCCCACAACCAACTACACGCGTACCTTTTGGAACCGCGACTCCTATGGCACTCCCGAAAACAGCAATCTATACGGCACACACCCCGTCTACTATGATCATCGCGGGGAATCTGGTACTCACGGTGTTTTCTTGTTGAATTCCAACGGAATGGACATTCATATCGACAGAACCGAGGATGGCAAGCAGTATCTTGAGTACAACACCCTAGGAGGTGTCTTTGACTTCTATTTCTTCACTGGCTCGAATCCCAAGGAGACCAGTATGGAGTACTCCGAGATCATCGGCCTTCCTGCTATGCAGAGTTACTGGACTTTTGGAGTAGGTCAAACCTGTCTACCTGCTTCTTTGTGGTGTTGGCAATTCCATAAATTGGCGACTAACGAGCAGCCACTAGTTCCACCAATGCAGATACGGATACCGTGATGTTTATCAGGTTGCCGAAGTAGTGTATAACTATAGCAAAGCAGGAATACCCCTAGAAACGATGTGGACAGATATCGACTACATGGAGAAGAGGAGAGTATTCACCCTCGACCCAAATCGATTCCCACTCGCAAAGATGCGTGAGCTGGTGGGGTATCTACACGATCACGACCAACATTACATTGTTATGGTTGACCCTGCTGTTAGCGTGAGTGGTAAGTAGTGAGGCCCGGTCACTCGAGAGCGAGCAGTGATAGATAACTCAACTCCAACAGACAACGTTGGCTACAACAGAGGGCTGGAGAAGGGTATTTTCCTACAAACCCAAAACGGCAGTCTTTACAAAGGTATGAAGCTAATAACTCTGTCCCTCAGGTGAAAAGAAGTGACAAACTGAGACATGACTAGGTGCTGTGTGGCCTGGCGCGACCGCTTATCCGGACTGGTTCCACCCAGATATCCAAGAGTATTGGAATACTGAATTTGGCGAATTCTTCGACGCCGACACCGGCGTTGACATTGATGGTCTCTGGATAGACATGAATGAGGCCGCCAACTTCTGTCCGTATCCCTGTACTGACGCGGAGAAGTACTCTTCTGACAATAATCTTCCACCTGCGCCACCACCTGTCCGGCCAAGCAACCCACGTCCGTTGCCCGGATTTCCGGCTGACTTTCAGCCTTCCTCTGGCAGTAGTTCTGGGAAGAGGTCACTCAAGAAGAAGGTTGGACTCTCAGGGCGCGATCTGATCAACCCGCCCTACACAATCAGAAATGAGGCAGGTTCGCTCAGTAATAAGACTATCAACACCGATATCATTCATGCTGGTGAAGGATATGCTGAGTATGACACACACAACCTATATGGAACGAGTGAGTACATAAGACACACCCAAGCCCTGTAATATAAACTAATCCGTATCAGTGATGAGTTCCGCTTCCCGTGAAGCCATGAAGCATCGTCGTCCTGACGTGAGACCTCTGATTATTACTCGCAGCACCTACGCAGGCGCAGGACGACACGTTGGACACTGGTATGTTTAGCACATCCGCTCGATAATTGCAGCTAACAAGATACAGGCTTGGAGACAACCTTAGTCAGTGGAAGCATTATCGAATTACCATCGCCCAGTCGCTTGCTTTTGCGTCCATGTTCCAGGTCCCCATGGTCGGAGCTGACGTCTGTGGGTTCGGTAGTAACACTACCGAGGAGCTTTGCGCCCGATGGGCCTCCCTGGGTGCCTTCCAACCCTTTTACCGCAACCATAATGAGCTTGGTAGCATTAGTCAGGAGTTCTACGTCTGGCCCAGTGTAGCAGATTCTGCTCGCAAGGCCATAGATATCCGATACCAGCTCCTCGATTACATCTATACCTCGTTCTACACGCAGACACAGACCGGCGAGCCATTCCTGCAGCCGATGTTCTACCTGTACCCTGAAGACAAGAACACCTTCGCAAACGACTTACAGTTCTTCTATGGTGATGCCATCCTCGTCAGTCCTGTCACTCAGGAGAACGCTACCTCGGTCGATGCATACTTCCCTGATGACATCTTCTATGACTGGTACACAGGTGCACCTGTGCGCGGCCGCGGCGCCAACATTACCCTCAATAATATCGACATTACACACATTCCCCTGCACATCCGCGGAGGCAGCATCGTCCCTGTCCGCTCCTCAAGTGCCATGACTACGACGGAGCTTCGCGAGAAGAGCTTCGAGCTCATCGTTGCACCCGGACTGGATGGCACTGCATCTGGTAGCCTGTACTTGGATGACGGAGACTCGCAGGAGCAGAAAGCCACACTGGAAGTCGAGTTCAAGTACCGCAAGGGTACACTCCGTATTGATGGGAAGTTTGAGCGTCACGGAAACGTGAGGGTAGGAGCTGTCACTCTGTTGGGACAAGGAACGAGTGGTTCGAAATCTCGCTCGGATGGTGGCGCCAAGAAGACAATTCAGACAAACTTCGAACTTTCTGGACCGCAGGAAATCAAGTTGGAGTAAATGTGTGTCAGTTTCTATGTCGTAATTGAGAGATTGGAACGTGACCATCTAGCACCTACGTAAAATATTAACAACTCAGAATCATGGATTTTCCCAGACTTGCCTGTTCCTAAGATTCCTCATAAAGTCATTTAAATCTAAGAACAAACGACCGCACAAAGGTTGAGAGCCCAAAGCATGTAGATCAAGGAGTAAAGGGATAAATTCACAGGGACGCATCTATACCACCAGCTTCGCATCTATAGAGGAAGCGTAGCACTACAACTACATAGACCACTCATAAACGAGAAGAATTTCCACCGATACCCATACGGACACAAATCCACATCTTCAACGCTAATCCGAGTACTAAGTACACTTAAGCTCACCACCCAAAATATCTCTCGTTCGAGCCACATGCCACACACGTATGCCACCCGCGTATCAAACACCCCCAAGCAAGGGATCCCAAACAAGGGCTTCATGCAACACGCACCCTACCTGCAGCGTCCATAATTAAGCAACCCTCCGCCCCCAACTACTCTATTCTCCATCCAAATTTCACCATTAACAACCCATACCACCAAAACCGAACAAACCCCCAAAGAAAAGATGTACCTCCCACGCCTTCTCCTCACCCTCTCCTCAGGACTTGCCCTCGCCTCCGCGACCAAAGTCTTCTATTGCCCGTTCGCGCTAGATAGGTCAAAAATGATCCAAAAGCCCTTCTGCTGTGAGGGATTCGAAGACATTAAGCATACAGATAAGGCGAAAATCGGGGTTAATTGTATGATCTCTTTTCTTCCTCGAGCTCTTGATTGGTGGTGCTGTACTTGTACTTACTCGGCACAGGCACGGAGCAATCAAACAAGCATGTAATTGATGTGTGTCCGAATGGGTTTACTCCTAAGTGCTGCTATTTTGGTGTAAGTACCTTCCATTCTTTTACTTTGTATCAGTCAGGGGCGTAAAAGATATCTGATGCTAATGCGTTATTTAGGGCGTTGGACAGCTTTGTACGGCTGAGGCTACGATTATAGAGGATTAGATGATGGCGAAATGGATGGTGATACCGCGTTGGATGTGGGGGAATACTGGCTTTACAGACTCGGGAAGATATGACTATGAAATCTGCTGGCTGTGTTAAAGCTACAAGACGATGTACAGGGGAGCTCAAGTCATCCAAATATAATAGTACAATATAGGTTACATCGAATATCCACGCATTCAAGTGCCATAGATACCCACCCCCTAGTATTCCTCCCAAGAAATCAATCAATGCCGCCCCACAAACCCCAAAACAGCATCCACAAACCCCCCCGGGTTCTCCTCCGCAATATAATGCCCCGACCCATCCACCTCCTTAATCTCAACACATTCCCCCCCATACATCTCCCTAGCCATATCCCCCGCCTCACCCGCATGCCGACTCTCCCGCCCATTTAGCACCAAACATGGCAACCCACACTTCCCCCCAATCTCCACAAGTGCCCTATTCTCCCTCGCATCCTCCTCAAAAGCCCTATAAACCTCAAACGCACACCTCAACGCCCCGGGCCTCGCATAAACCCCGGCATAATAATCCAAATCCCCACCAGAAATACCATGTACATTAAAAGCAAGCTTCGAAAAAAAATGCCCCAGGTACACCCTCTCCCTTCCACTAACCAACGCAACAGCCAAATCATCCGGCACAGCATGGAACGCAAAATGAAACTGCTCCGGCAGGGTCTTATTGACTTCGTACACGGAGGTCCCGGGGAGCGGACACTCGCCCCAGATGATGCTCGCGACGTGGTGGGGAAATAGCATGGCGTATGCGTGCGCGATCATGCCCCCGATGTCATGACCGACGAGGTGGATCTTCTCGGTGATGTTTAGGTGGTCGTGGACTAGGGAGAAGAGGTCTCGGGCCATTGTTGTTTTGCGGAAATCGTGGGGTGGGTGGGAGGAGTCGCCTGCGCCGCGGTAGTCGGGGGCGATGATGCGGTAGTTTGCGCTTGTGAGGGGGAAGATGGCGTGCCGAAATTGGTGGGATGTTTGGGGGAAGCCGTGAATTAGGAGGATTGTGCCTTTTGGCGGGGTTGGGTTAGGG